>JAABKJ010000176.1:358998-552339 GCA_011634705.1 Andricus grossulariae
AAGTAATCCTTGTGGTTGAAAATTAAACTATTTTGAAGAAAAGTCAATTTTTTGGTTAACAGTGTAACCTTTTGTTTGAAAATTCATCTATGCTAGGTAAGGATTTGATTATTAGGTTGAAAATTCGCATTTTTTGCTGTAACTGAGATTTTTTTATTTAAAGTTAAACTCTTTTTTGGTTTAAAGTTGAACTGCTTTCTTAAAAATGCTTTTTTTTTTGTTTAAGGAGGCACAATTTTATTCAAAAATTGATCTCTTTGTCTTCAAATTCAACTACTTTATTTAACATTCGTTTGCTACGTTTGAAATTAATTTTTTTAACTGAAAATTTAACTATTTGGTTGAAAAAGTGACTTTTTTTAATTCATATTTTTCATTGAAAAATTCAACTCTTTTCTAGTACATTTTTCTTTTTGAGTTGAAAATTTAACAATTTGGAAAAAATCAAAGTATTTGGTAAAAAAGCAACGGTTTTTTAAATCAATCGTTTTTTTAAATTAATTTTTTTTAAAATTTTGACTATTGTATGTTTGGGTTAAACTAGATCCTTTTTAGTTTAAAAATTGAACTGATTCGTTGAAAATTTGTGTAATTTATGAAAAGAAAAAAAATCATGTATTTTCTCAAGAATTTGACTTTTTTGTAGAAAAATTAACGTATTATCCAATTGAAAACTTCAATTTCAACTATGATTATTATTATATCGATAGGAAACTAATAATAATTATTGCTTGATAGTTGAATTATTTGGTTGAAATTCTAACTGTTTTGTAGAATGCTCCACTTGTTGTCTTGAAAATTCAACATCTTGGATGAAATTTCTTTTCTTTATTAACTGAAAAATCTTACTGGATTGAAAATTAAACTCTTGTTGCAAATTCGTCTATTTTGAATAAAAATGTATTTGTTTTTGTAGAACATTTAACTAATTGATTGGAAATTAAATTATTTTGTTTATAGTTGATCTACTTTGTAGAAAATTAACTTTTGTGTGGAAGATTCATCACTTTACACAGTTAAGAGTTTTTTTTTTTTTTGAAATTGTACGATTTGATTGAAAATTCGTTTTTTCAAATAAAAATTAATTTTTGTAAAAAATTTGCCTTTTTTTCCTAGAAAATTAGTTTTTGGTTAAAAATGCAACTGTTTGGTTGAAAATTATCCTGCTTCAGTTGAGTTTTCAATCATTTTGTTGAAAATTCATAGTTTTTGGTTGAATTTAATTGTTTCTGACTTGAAATGAGAATATTATCTTGGTTAAAATATCAACTAGAGTCGAACCTGTATTTAGCGCAGATTTTGGGTCTGACCTTGATGTTAAATCCAGAGAATCCTAACTATTTTGTCACTCTCCTGTTTCTCTCTCTGTTTAGTCACGCCTAAGTGTACACCGCACATCCCCCCGCAAACGCCTCTCACATATCCCCACGGCGCGGCGTCAATTCTCGGCAGGGCAAAATCCAGGGGAGCTAAATCCAGGTTTCACTGTATTACATTTTTGTTGAGAATTCAAGTTTTTTGGTTAAAAATTCAAGTACTTCATTAATTCATAAGAAACAGTAAGATTTTACTAAACCACCCCAACGTGGTTCCAAATTTCAGAAAAAAACTTTACGTAATTTATGCACGGCTCCTTAGATCGGAGGGCAGATTGAAGTCATCACTCTTCCATTGGTGCCAGGATCAGCACGTCCTCGAAGGGTGGTGACCTTTGATGGATCACTGCGCGCCTGTGCGGTTCATTGCAGCCGTTTATTTATATTTTTTTTTCAATAGTTAACCCCACGTGTGATTCGTTTTTCGCTTCGGGACATTTTCACCCGCACAAATAATGGCCTCTCGTAGTATGACGTATAGCGTGCCAACGAAGGGTGGCAGTGCGATGCGTTAATCGCGCTCCAACGATTTTGTTATTTACCAGGTCCTCGTTTTGTCATCTCCCCTCGCATCGGCAGAAATTCGATTTCTTCCGCGTTGACGATTGATAAACTGTAAGTATACTACGTGAAAAACAAATGGCCCGCGGGTCGAAGGGTACAATTTGCCGGAGGATCGGACACATTCATATCGGACAAAAAAACGTGGGCATCCTCGCGGTCTTCAGTTATTTGTCACGAGGAGATTTCCTTCTATTCGACCCCAAATTGACAGTCGACATTCCATGACCACTTTAGCTCATAATAGCCCAGAGAGAAAATGGGATTTTTCCAGTTTCTGCAGATGGGCGGTTCGCAACATTCACAATCCGGTATTAAAGACGGTGACATTTATTTGAAGGGAAAATTATGGTTAGAAAAACAGATCAATTTAAATCGATAGTTACATACATGTCATTTTTAGAATCATAAAAGAATCGCAAGAAGGGGCAAACACAATATCATCCAAGTATACTACCAGGTTGCTTTTGAAGCTAGCTTATTTGATTACTATTTATTTCATTCCACCATCCGACAATTTGATTCTTTTTTACACCATTTTTTTATCATGTAGGGGAAAGTGGGGTATGATGTCAGTGCGGGGCACGGTGACTCTTGCAAATAATGCTTGTGTTTTTTGATTTTCATATTGTTTTTTGTTACATAAAGTAGCTTTCTTCAGCACTAAGGAAAGCTATTTTACGTAAAAAAACTAATATAAAAATGAAGAAACGTGAGCATTAGTTACAAGAGTCACTGTGCCCCGCACTTACACCATACCACAATTTCCACTACTTGTTTAAAATAATTATGTTGCTCATCACTTGCTATCATCTTTCGTCATATTTCATTCTCCGATTGCTTTTTCATTATTGCAAAATGATATGATAAGTAAGTAACACATCAATCATTTTCTTCAGCCAACGATGCTTAGGAATTTTAAATTGTAAATTTTTAATGTCCCACTCAGAATTTATCAATTTAAAAACTCCTTTCTCAATATTAAACAGAAACATACAAATATTTTATTTTTTTTCTTCATTTATTAAATATAATTCTTTTTGTTTTCAATTTTTCTGTGTAATATTGCTAATTTGAACAACGTGAACTTTGGAGAAGGAAGTTTTTTTATTAATAAATACAAAGTTGAAAAATTTCTTTGGATTATTTTTTATTTAATTTTATGTGGACCGTAAGACATACAAATTTACAATTTAGCATTCTCACCCTCTCATTAGTTGGATAATGTCCAAGAAGCAACTTAAAATTAATACTATATATATTACTTACAATATTTCCAAAAAATAGATATACATTGTGTTTTATATGAAACTACTGTCCACTTGGATTTTGCCTCGGTTGTATTTGCGTTCTTTGCGATCCTGGAAACGAACGTAGTGGAATAACCTCAGTGCGTCGAGGATTATTATTTTGAATATGACGGTTTTGTACATGACCATTTTGCACGTTACCATTTTGCACAGTACCATACTGTTCACCATCATGTTGAAGAGGTTCATGTCGATCATGACCATTTTGTAGAATACCCTGAGGAAGTGGATCATGATGAACATGACCAAAATAGTCCTCTATAACATGGTACGGAATAGCATATGGTGGAGGATTATGCTGTACATGGCCATTTTGAAGAGAATCATGTTGATTACGACGATTTTGCATCATGCCATTTTGCACAACACCATTCTGCACAATACCATTCTGCATCATACCATTTCGCACATGAGGATGCGGAAGATGATCTAGTTGAACATGACCATTCTGCGCAAAAGCATTCGGCACCATACCATTTTGCACAATACGACGGGGAAGATGATCTCGTTGAACATTATCATTCTGCGCAATACCATTCTGCACAATACCATTCTGCACCACACCATTTTGCACAAAACGATGGCGAAAAAGATCAGGTTGAACATGACCATTCTGCGCAATATCATTCTGCACAAAACCATTCTGCAACACACCATTTTGCACAAAAGGATGGCGAAAACGATCACGTTGAACATGATCATTCTGCGCAATATCATTCTGCACAATACCATTCTGCGCCGTACTATTTTGTAAAAGACGATGGCGAAAATGAGCACGTTGAACATGACCATTCTGCGCAATAGCATTCCGCACAATGCCATTCTGCACAATACGATCGGAAAGAGGATCTGGTTCAACATGACTATTCTGCACAGTATCATATTGTACATGATCATGTGGAAGAGGGTCAATTCGAACATGACCATTTTGCACATGACCATTTTGTACATGACCGCCTGACACAGTACCATTTTGTTCATGACCATTTGACACAGTACCAAATGGAAGAGGACCATTTTGCACACGTTCTACTTGACCATTTTGATGCACTGAGGAAGTAGAAGGAAGAGGAGTAACCTGTGATGAACTTGGTTCTGCGAAAAGAAAAAAACAATAAAGATTTGTATCATCAACCTAGGAAATTGTAAAAATGAGTTTAAACACTTAAGGTATCACGAGCGTAAAAGAAAAGGTTTCGGAAGAAAATGTAATTATACTTTCAAGAATTTAAATGCTATAATTTATGGTATCGTTCGAAATAGAAAAGATTATTTTTTACGAAAGAATTTAAAACACACAGAGATCATTTACGTAAAAAAATGTTGCTAACCCTAAAATTTTTCTTAATTGCTTCTTACGTACCAATAAATTTGCAAAAACCTGCATAGGTGAAGAGAAGAGTATAAATAAGGAACTTCATCTTCTGAGATACAGAAAGCAATGTTAGCTTCAGAATTTTTTGATACGGTACATTTTTGCAACACGCTGTCCAATATATATAGACATTTTTATCTTATATTTCAAATATCTTTAGACAGTGAATCAAAATTAATGGAATTCATGTTCTTATCAGATTGTCATATTTGACAGTTTAATTCAACTCCATGCAAGTGCTGAAGTAATACACTTTTACCATATGTCTCGTACATATTTTTTGATTTAAAAAGAAAATCTACATCAAAGCCTTCTGTTCGAAGGCAGGACTGGAAACATAATTATTATTCAGGATTCGCAAATATTATGCAGCTGAATACACAGACGCTATCTGATTTTTCAAACACAAAAAAGTATCTAAAAAATCTAAAATTGCCGGTTTTTTAAGTTCTGATACATTTTGATTCACTTTTTTATTTCAGAAATTGTACATTCATGCATGTGTAATGTAAATTACCTTTTTTGTTTAGTGACTTGATGTCAAAAAAGATAACGGTTAAATCGCTATCAGCAAAAACAAACATGTATGAGGAAAAATTACAAAGTTTCATATAACGTGTTTTTCAAATAAAACCCCATGTACCTATTCATTTTACTTTACTCTGTATCAAAATAAGTTTCATTAAATATTATTATGCCATTCGGTAATGTCATGTAAGTTCAAAATTATGAGTTTAGTTTTCTAAGTCAAGCAATTTTTGTTTAAAATAACCGATTTCCGGTAGAAAATGCTAATATACCCTTTTTTCAAATATTGTAGATATGCTTCGAAATTTAATAATTTTTTATTGACAATAGCACTCTTATGAAAATATTAACATATCCTAGAATTGTTTCAAAATTGGAATTCTTTTCCTTCAAATCTATACCAATTTCAGGTGGAAAACGCGAGCATAACCTAAAATTGTTCAAAAATTATTCATCTTTCTTGAAATTTAATGTTTTTTAGATAAAGTACCAATTTCCGGCATAAATCACCAACAAAATGAAAAAATGCATGAAAATTGTGAATTTAATGACTGATTGATAATGGGAAAAATCGCATAATTTTTCATATAAAAAATACCAATTTTTGAAGCAAAACACTAAAACAACGAAACGTTGTTCAAGCTTGTAAACTTAATTATTTTGAATAAAAATAATTGAATTTGAATCTAGTGATTTTTTAAATACCAAGTTGAGGTGAAACACACAAACATAATCTAAAGTTGTTAGGAATTGTTAATATTCTTCAAAATCGAATAATTTTTTATTAAAAATTCCAATAGTCTCTAACGTTAAATGCTAATATAACAATGAAAATTGATGATGAAAGAACAGACATATAAGGATTATAAAAAAAGATTATAATCAATAGATTATATAATTATTATATATTATACATATTATATAATTATTATATTGAATCAACATAAATATAATATAATAATATTATATTATTCAAAATTATAAATATTTTCCGAAATATAATGCTTTTTGTTTGAATATACCAATTCCTAGAGTACGAGTATAACGCTAACGTAACGTAAAATTGTTTAACAGTTATAAACATTTAAAATCTAATTATTTCTATTTTAAAATGTCAATTTTTGATACAAAAGGCTAACAAAACTAAAAAAAAACGTTTCAAAATTGTAATCTTATTAAATTTAGTAATTTTGTATTAAAAATACTCATTTTCAGTATAAAATGCTAGCATACCCTGAAACTGGTCCAAAATCCTAATTTCCGGAGGGAAAAAACTGATACACCCTACAATTTTTAGAAGCTTCACGTCTTTCTCGAAACTTTATGATGTTATATTGAATTTTTTTATGTACAATATATAAATTAAATTAAATTGAACACAACGCAAAATTTGAAATTAGAAATATGAAACAACTTTAAGTAATGAAAAGCCAATCAGATGTTCAATAACAATGAATGCGGTATTTCCAGACAAATTGTAAATTTTGTGGATCAACAACACATTTTTTTTTAAATTTTAAACTAAAACTTTTCATTATTGGCCTCTTACAGAATTTGAAACAAATCGATTAATATCCTGAGATTTCTCCAAGCCAAAATGAGTTGAAAACATTTATTTATTGCAAGATGTTGGAAACTCCTCAGCCACAAAAATCATCCCTCAATGTAAAAACTCCTCATCCAGCCCACCTGAGTCCCAAAAATCAGTCTTAATTGTCAAATTCCTCTGTCTAGCTCTCCACAAACCCCAAAATAACTCCTAAGTGTAAAATCTCTATGTCCAGCTCTCCCCAGCCCCGAAAATCAAACACTAAGAGTAAAATCCCTTTTTCCAGCTTTCCTCAGACCCAAAATCAATCCTAAAAATGAAAAACTCTACTTCATGTCACCCCAGGCCCAATCATCAGCCCTGGGTGTGAAGTTTCCTTTTGCAGCTATCCCCAGACCCAAAACTCAAATCTTATCCTAAAAACCCCTTGTCCAGACCTACGCAGCCCCAAATATCAACCCTTAGTGTAAAATCCCCTCTTTAAGCTCTTGCCGTTTTTAAAAATTAGACTTTTATATATTTCATGGGATATGCGCTTTTTGTATAGATTGTAGTTAGAAAGAAGGTCCTTACTAGCTTTGATTACTTACATTCTTTATCATATTTTTCGAACTGATCACATTGATTCTTTATATTTCAAAGTTTCTAGACACCTTTGTGACGTTGATTATTACTATTATTGAAGACACTATCGAGATAAGTTTAAATTTTTCATGAACCTGAAATTTGCAAACTATTTTTTCAAGTTGCAAAAAAGAAGGGCAGCTTCTTCCAATAATGAACACGGTTTATCCCGACGCCTATCTCGACATATTAATTTGAAATTACACAACGTACTTTATAATAATTTATCAGAATAGGGCAGTTTACAGCTAATCGTGAAGTTTTTAGCAGATAGCTGCTGCTAAACTGCTATTTAAAGTATGGGATTCAGCAACTGAAATGTCCTTCACAGTAAATACAGGATCTAGAAAGATCGACGTCCATTAAGGCAGATGGTACATGCATCCGCTCATAAAAAAGCAAACCGGCGGATTGTTACCACGAGGAAATAAAACGGGCTCTGCTTTCGGCAATAAAAACAGAATGCAAAAAAGTAGACTGTCAATTCGCTGGATCCAATGCTCATCGGGACGCTACCACTTCTGCTGGTCTGTTACTGTCGGTATTTGCGCTGGAGCGTGCTTGACGGGCGTGGAGCGTGTAGGCACTTTAATTAATTAACCTACCCCCGAGTGGGAAAAACGCGTAATCTCCACTCGGGGCCAATGAAACGCGAGCTGTTTGAATCAAAAAAGCACAAAAAATGAACAAACTTGCTCATCTCGCAACTGTCAAAGCTGCTGGAGTATAAAGTACAGTAACAGAGCGGGACAACTGGTATCAATTTTCCCCTGGTGAAAATTGGCTTTTATATCAACACAGAGGATTATTTATTTTGGTTTTATGACCCATTAAAGATAAGCTTGAATTCTTTCTGGTGATCAGGATAAGCATCTTAATGTTCATATTAAATAAGGCACTATGATTCATTTTTACTTTTCTTCGTATTTCACGTGTTCACATCTAGGTCAAGTTTCTTATCATTTCGTTATTAATATAGTTCGTAAATTCCAAGTTTACGGGCTCTTCTGATTTTATGCCGAGATCATTTTTTTAATGAGTGATATTTTCTCGGTATAGATTCATTATTTAAAGAGTTAGAGAGTAATTAGGTCAAGTTATTTTATAAAAACATCTTGTAATATCGTAGAAAAATGAGTCCTTGTCCTAAATTGGATTTACTTTCTTTCAAGGTTCTTTATCTCTTCTTATGAACTGTCCGATATTTATTTCTCTTCTTGTTTCTGGTAACAAGAAAGGTAATTTAGCATTCGCTTATTCGTAGATAAGGACTGTCATGGGTCTCAACAAGACAAAAACAAGAAAAATCAGCTATTATTGGTAGAAAGTTGATTATTTTCGATTGAAAAGTCCACTATTGAATTTTCGGTCCAGAATTTATACTTCAGGGTTGAAGATTTTATTATTTGGTTAAGAATTGAATGATTGTGTTACAACATTCCACAATTTCATTAAAGTTTTGTTTCTTGACTGAAATTTTTTTTTTGGTTGAAACTTTAACTATTTTGTTGAAGATTCGTCTTATGCTTTGATAAGTTATTTTTTTCGTAGAAATGTCATCGTTTTCCGTTAAAAATACCACTGTCTGGTGAAAAATTAACTGTTTTGTTAATAATTTACATTTTTGGGTGAACAATTTAACTATTTTGTAGAAAATTCGTATTTTCGGCTCAAAAATTCAAAACAAAAAAGCAAGTTCAACTTTTTTGTTGGAAATTAATTTTTCTAGTTGAAGATTCATCACTTCAATTAAAAATTCATTTCTATGTTTTAAAATTTTAATATTTCGTTGAAAATTCTTGTTTTTTAATTAGTTTTTTTCAACTGCAAATTTGACTATTCCATTTTTTGGTGAAAATTCGTATACTTTTTCGAAAAAATTGTTTACAACTTGAAAAAAAGTTGTGCTTCACAACTTAATAATCGATATTGAAAAAAATATTGATTATCGACCATGTAGATAAAAAACATTAACATCATCTTATTGACTATAATTCACTGGTCAAAAAACATAACATACTGAAAATTCGTCTTCTTTGTTTAAATATGCCCTTTTCAATTTGAAATTAAAATATTTTTTTGGTTAAAATATCAAATATTACATTTTTTGTTAGAAATTCATCTCTTCGGTGTACAATTGAGTTAATTTGTGAAAAATTCGTTTCATTTCCGTTTAATTTAAATGCATTTGAAGTTTAGCTGATTCTTTGAAATTCAGGGTAATTCCGGAAGAGATGCTGCACTTGACGGCTGAGGGTGAGCTACTTAGATATGAATTTTCTGCCAAAGTAGTTGAATTTTCAACCGTAAAAGACGAATTTTCATTTAGGAAGGATAACATTTTGATAAAATAGTTTAATTTCTATAAAATAATTTAACTTGGTTGCAAGCAGTTGTATGCCTAGCTAAAAGAGATCAAATTTCTACCTAAAGGGATATATTTTCAACCTGGAAACATTTTTCAGTGAAAAAAAAATCATCTAAATTGTTAAATACTTTCTACAAAAAATTAATTTTCCACCGAGTGGTTATACTTTCAACTTATGAACAATAAACACTTATAATATCAAGCTGGAGTACGAATTTCTGTTGTAAAACAACCCGCAAATAGCTTTTTTTACAAATTCATCAGGTGCCATGCGGCATCTCTCCCGGAATGAACTTTTTTTTTAACATCCGCGGTGATTAAAAAAAAAATTCTCATGGCAAAAACTGTCTCGACATATTTCAGGGTCATCTAACAAATAATTACAATTATTAAATTGCTAATTATTCAATTCGCTTTGACATAGTATCGATTTTTTAAAATATGCGGCATTACTCCCGGAATTACCCTAACTTTTTAGTTGAAAATTCAATGTAGTCAAAAATTCACCTGCTTTGAAGAAAATTAAAAAAATTTAAATTGATTAAAAAAAACTTTAATATATAATAACTATTGCCTTGATTTGGTTAATAAAATTATTACAGAACGCATGTATGAGATTTACAATAATAGTAATAAAAAATAAAAAAAATATAAAAAATGGAGTGATACAGTAGATGTAATTTAAATGTTACCTTACCTTACATTCAAGCTCTAACTGAACATTTAATGAGTTCACTTAAAAAATTTGATATTATTGTTTATTTTGAAATACAAATGCTTTAGATAATTATTTATTAAAGAAGAAAACTCGTGATTCCATTGAAAATTTATCTGATGTTATTTATCTGATTAGGTGTAAATGTTGTAAATGTTGTTAAACACAAAAGAGACTGTGAAGTTGGGACTTTTTACACAGGTTTGTCACAACATTCATGGAAATTTAGTCATTATTTTGATTTTAAAAATATTAAAACATTAGCTGCTCAAAAAAACACTTATCCATGACGTATTATTGAGTGTATTTTTATAAATAAATTTCTTAACATTTCAGTTAACCTACATACTGAAATTCTACACAGTAATAACATTTATCAAATTATTATATAATAATATCATCTTTTTAGTTACAAAATTTCTTACATTTTAAATTTTAAATTAAGTTTTGCGCGCTTTCTCTCCGGTGGTTTCGACGAAGTTCTTTTTTCATAAGTTAAGATGTAGCCTTCAAGAAAGAGAAGTCTCTTTAATTCTTTTTTGAGACTTCTATAACAATTTTCATGTTTTTTTTACTCAAATTTGACTGGGAAATACCGAATTGACATCGGATTTGTGTTCTTTTCGAGGTTTAGTGTTGGATCTTCGCAATTATTCTTATTCTTGCATTCTCTCAAACTACTTCATCTCAGGTACAATTTGTATATTAATTTATGAAATTATTTATTAATTTTTTGGTTTTCTTTCAATATTACTAATTTTTAATATAATTGTATTTAGGTTTAAAACCCTTTTGAAAAAGGCACACACTGTACCGAAACGTAAAGGATTGAGAATGGATCTTTCTGTGACATTTTGACTGGTTGTTTGAAAAATGTCGGATTTAATTAACCCAATTAGTTAAATTATTGTGAAGAATTTTTGTATTGGCATTAGGGTCTTATGAATATATTTGATAATAAAACGTGCACAACAATTGCGAATGCAGTTTTTAATAAAAATACATTCCGAATTGAAAAATGTTTTCGTGGCTCAAATTTTATTTTTAATTTATGTGGACCGTAAGGCATGAAAAATCTACAATTTAACATTCATAAACATTATCGGTCGAGGAACGGATTGGTTTGTACTCATCAAATCATTATACAATTCGTCTTTTAATGAAAATTTAAATTTATCAATTGAAAATCGAACTATTCCATTCTGGATTATAAATTGATCTTCTATATTTCAAAAATTCTACTATGTTGTTGAAAATTTATGTAATTTGTTAAAAATTAGTCTTTTTTGGTGAAGAATCAATTCTTTCGTGAAATAGGCAACTTTTTGGTTAGTAATTAATATGTTTGAGTCGAAGATTAAAAACGCTTATTGGAAATTCGTATTCTTTAATCAAACTCAACTGTTCTTATTCAAAATCACAACCCTCTTTTGTTGAAATATCAACTATTATAGTTTTAGTTAAAAATTCATCTTTTCAGGTTGAAAATTGAACTTCTTGGTTGAATGTTGAACTATTTTCTTAGAATATTTTTGTTTCTTTGTTCAGAAAGTCAAGTTTTTATTTGAAAAACATCTCTTTGTTTTAAAAATTGAACTTCTTTATTAAAAATTCGTTATATTGTTAAAAAATTCATTTTTTTTTCCTAAAAAATACAACTATTTGAACAGGTGATAAGTTCTTTGTGGCAAACTTATATTTTCGGCAGTGAAATTCAAGTATTTTTAGAAAATTAGTATTTTTTTTTTGTTCAAAATTTCATAATTTGCTGTAAACTTCAAATGCTTGGTATAAAATTCAACTGTTCTTCAAAAAATTCGTTTTTCAAACTGAAAATTTGATTTTTTTCAATAAAAATTTACCTATTGCATTTCTTGTTAAAAATTGATTTTTTTTAGTTTGAAAATTGAACTATTCGGTTGAAAATTTATGCAGTTTTTCAAAAGAAAAAAAGTCATGTATTTTGTTCAGAAATCGTCTTTTTTAAGCAGAAAAGTAACCTTCTTAGTTGAAAACTTAACTATTTGGTTAAAAATGTATGTAAATTAGTTTTTTGGTTCAAAATTCAAGTATTATATTAGAAAGTAAAGCATTTCGTTAAATTTTTTTTTTAGTAGAAAATTAATCTTCTGGGTGGAAAATACAACTATCTGCTTGAAAATGTATGTGTTTTTTGAGAATTGGTCTTTTTTAGTTGAAAATTAGTTTTCTGGATTAAAAATTATATTTCTGGTTAAAAATTCAATTATTTGGTTAAACATTCAGTTGGTTTGCAGAAACATCGCCTTTTGGCTTAAAAATTCAACATTTCGGGTAAATTTAAAAAAAATATTTATTGACTTAAAAATCTTTCTTGGTTGAAAATTTGTCATATTGAGTTGAAAATTCATCTTCTTTGATGGAAATTTCTTCTGTTTTGGTTAAAAATGCAACTCTTTTTTTAGTGAATTCGTTTTGGTTGATGATTTAATTACTTTCTTAAAAATTCGTTTTTTTATTCAATTAACTGTCTTTGATTTGAAATATAAAAAAAATTGTTGTTAAAATATTAACTATTACATGTTTTGTTGAGAATTCATCTTTTCAAGTTGAAAATTGAACCATTTGGTTACAAGTTGAACTAATTTGTTAAAAAATGGAGGCGGGGATTTTAAACGTTATGGACCCTGCAAAGGGGGGTACGTGGTTCGAAATATGAGAAAAAAACTCATGTAAGAAAATTATTCACAGTCCCTAACCTTAAATTTAAGAACAATAAACGCTTTTTCAACAAATTACATAGAGTTTGAACAACATAGTAAAATTTTAAACTAGGAAAGATTCATTTTTAATCAACAATGGGATAGTTTAATTTTCACCAAAAAATGTAATTGAAAAAACGAATTGTTCTTGAAGCAGTTGCATTTTCGACTACACTGTTAAATTTTTGAGCGAAATATAGGAATTTTTTAAAAACAGTTGAATTTTCAACTAAAAATTTCATTTTTACCCAATCAGCTGTATTTTCAATTCAATAGCTAAATTTACAAATAGACGGATTTTCAACCAAATATATTAGTTTTCCACCAAATAGTTGAATTTTCAACTAAGAGAATCAATTTTCTTGAAAAAAGACGACTTTTCAACAAATTACAGAAATTTTAATAAGGTAGTTGAATTTTTAAACCAAAAAACCTTTTTTTTAATCAACAATGAAATAGTTATATTGTCATTTAAAAAATTAAATTTTAAGTTAAAAGAAACGAACTGTCTTCAAAACAGTTCATTTTCAACCAAATCGTTAAATTGGCAGTTAAAAAAATTAATTTACGACCAAAAGATCAATTTCCAACAAAAAATGTTTTAGATGATATTTTGACTAGAAACAAAATTTTAATCGTAAATTAAGAAAGGTCGAACTCAAACAAAAAAGACGAATTTTTTAACAAAGCATATCAATTTTCCATTAAATAGTTAAATTTTTAACCAAGAAGATTAATTTTTCACCAAAAAAGACGATGTTTCAACAAATTACATAAATTATCAACAACGTAGTTGATTTTTTAAACTAGGAAAGATCCATTTTTCACCAAAAATGGGATAGTTAACTTTTCGTTTAGAAAATTGCATTTTTAATAATGAAAACGAATTGTCGTTAATTAATAATTAATTAATTAATTAATATGAAAATCTATTTCTAAAAATTGTTAAATGAATTTCTAAATGAATGAGAGCAATTAAAAATAACGAATATGGTCAGAAATGAGTGTTCACATTTATCAGTCAGGCCATACCATTAAGAGAATTCAACTTATTTTCCACATTATAATATAATTATTTTTTTAAACAAATAAAGAAATTTTTTCAACCATCAGCAGTAGGTTGAAAAGTCTCAAAATCAGGAGAAAGTAGTAAAATTTATTTCAAAAATATTTTTAACAAATATGTTTTAAAAACGTTTCTATACCTTTTTTACATCAAACGTTGCATTTAAACTATTATAAACTGTTCAAATAATTAACATATAACTAAAATAAAATAATTCTCTCTGCACCATCATAAATTAGGCCAAGGCAATCAGAACATACAATTAATTCAAGATAATACATTGTTTAAACAAATAACAAATTATTGAACATTATGAAGTTTCTTGGAAAAATAACAGTCAGGCTAAAAATTTGATACTTGTTGAAAAACTAGCAAAAGAGGACGATTTTATAACTTTTTTCGATGAAAAGTTGGATTTAAGCAAAAATGAATTTTTTGAGCAATAAGCGAAAAATGGAATAAAAAAATTCTCTTCCGAAGTTCATTGAATAGAACATACCATTAATGAAATACCCCTCATTCGCGATATTCTGTAAAAATAAAATTGTTAAAATGAACAAAACTCCTTTGAATAATTGAAAAAATTAATTAACAAATACATAAAATCGAAAAAAGTAATAATTAAGGGCAATATTCCGAAAAATACTCATCACACTCGCATGGGGTATTTGTTTGGGCACCATGAAAGGGGAACAGAGGGGTTGAAATTGAAAATTAATGATGGATTCGTATTCCTCAAAGAGTTTTCTTGAGATTATGAAAGTAAAGCCTATACTTCATTACACCTTTTCATGTTTTGAACGGAATTTACAAAAATGTGTCTTTCTCCATGTAATTCTTATGGGAAACTTCTGGTTCCAGTTAAGGTGTTTTAAAGCGTTTTTTTCCATGCTATTCTTATGGGAAACTTGAGGATTTAATTAATATTAAAAAAAACCCGTATTCTCTTTTTCTTCAACTGAAAAAAATTGTGGAGTGTGGGGGGGGGGGCCGATGCTGTCAAATAAATTCGAAACTTTTGTTTTTTTTGGCAAACCTAAGCTCTTACCCTATAAAGACTTTCAGAATCTGGATTTGTATCAACTTACTTTTCCTGTTCGATTTTCTCCATTGTGCCGTAATTAGCGCAGCGGAGGTGTTCTCAATTGGTAAAGTAAATAGCCAGAATTACTTGTTCGGAAGTAGGATATGTTTTACGAGTTCACGTATGTACCCTGGCGAGGCATTAAATGAAATTCATTGCTCGGAGCCTGGTAGGATGGTAGGCGTAATACCCTATTAAATTCTCATCCCCTCGAGACATCTAAATCTATTTTACACTTTACACCTTCTAAGCGAAGACTATCGATGTTATCTGATGGCAACCAAAGAGTTTAATTGTCATCCAAAGAAATGAATTCTCAACACAGAAAACTAATCTGTCGTCCTGATGAAGAAACTGTACAACTGCATTTCGATCAAAAATGAGTTTCTTATATGGTTGCATTCATAATTAAAAGAGGAATTTCACAATGCAAATCATTATTAAAAATTGTAATTATATCTCGAGGTAATAAGGTCTCAATTAGCATATCTACAGCGATTTTTGAGAATTCCTGATGAATAAACAATACATCTGCAGAAATTCTAGCATATCTATACAAATTCCAGGATTTGGGATAGTGATGAACCCTCAGATCTTGATAAATGAAACACATATGCGCATATGTGTTTTTGCTCATGAGGATCTTCGGTCTTTCTGCAGTCCGATTTTTTGAAACGAATAGCACATCTGCATTTTTTATTTTTCAACTAAAAATAATTCTATTTGAATAATGATATAATATTTATTAATTATCTGAAATAATTACAGGAATATAATTAATACATTATTATCATTTTAGAGACTATCGTAACCATTTGGTGATCTTGGAAAAATTGTTATTTTTTAAAATAATTCCGAAGCTTTTAATTTTGAAATTGAGAGAACATTGGACAATGTTTTTAAAAAATTCAATCGCATGATTTGAACGTAAAAAAACATATTAAAAAAAGTTATAAATATTGTTACAACAATACATTCAATTCGCTGATTGTGCCACAATATTTTAAGTAAGAGATGGAAAAATTGATTGAGTCCTTTTTATGACGGTTCAAATTTTTATTTTTCGCCATTATTTTTTTTCAAATTTGAATGTATGTACGGCGATATAAATAACATATGTAGTAAAAAAGTTGCAATAAAATTTTATGTCAAACAAAAACTGGGTCCTCTATAGAGGCTTTTGTAGCACTGTTTGGATTACAAAAATCGTTTGACAGAAATGTTTGTGAGAACTTTTTTACTACATATTTTATACCTAATAGTGTGCACGTAATACAAATTTCCAAATATCAGAGAATCAAATCCTGCGAATCACTAACTTAATTACAATTTTGATACTTTTGTAATTTGCTGGTCATAATTTTAAGCAAAGCGACACTTCGATTTTCCCAAACTTACAGTTCTAATACAAATATCTTTTGTTTGTACAGATTATATATATTTAAAATAAATATAAATAGTTCATTTTTATCTCTAATCTTTGTGGTAATATAGTTTCCGATATTCTTTCATATCAAGAAAAAATCAATAATTTTACCTAAAAAATTGAGGAAGGATCATATAAAGTATATTCTCCAGTATATTCAGAAAAAGTGAGAAGAGTCAATTCACAATCGAGTTGGGGAATAATTTTTTGGTTATTAGTTTTTTTGAATGAAGAATTTCAACAATCCAAATAATAGCCGTTTTTCGCCACAAACAATTTTTTCTAAAAAGAATTTTTGGTTTAGAATTCGAATTAAAAATTAAAATTTGAATTCAAACAAAAATGATAAGACTTCAACGCAGAAAACTAATTTTCTGTCAAATAAGACGAATTCTCAACAAAATACTTAAATTTTTTCATTTTACAAAATTACATATATTTCAAAATAAGCAGCTGAATTTTCAGCATAACAATATGAGTTTTCTACAAAAAAGTTATTTTCAACCAAATAGTTCAAATTTAAGATAAAATGTAATTTTAACAAACAAAAAATCTAATTTCAAACAAAATAGTTTTAATTTTAAAACAAAGAGATGAATTTTAAAATAGCATTGTGACCTTTAAAAAAATGAAATAATAAGAAAATAAAGATATAAAACTTGATATTTAAGCTTTAAAAAAAATTATTTTCGAATAAAAAACAGTTGAATTTAATCAAAAAATACAAATATCCAAATTGACTTTCTATTGAAAAAAACACGAATTTTTAACAAAATGCATTAATTTTCTTCCAAATTAGAATTTTTAACCAAGAGTATTAATTGTCTACCAAAAACAAAAAAAAAACGATTTTTCAACGAATCACATAAATTTCCAATAATTAAGTCAAATTTTTAAACTAAAAAAGATCATTTTTAGAACAACAATAGAATAGGTAAATTTTTAAATATGAAAAATGCGATTTTAAATGAATAAAAAACAAATTATCTTTCAAGCAATTGAACTTCCGACTCTGTTTTTGAATTTTTAAGCTAGGAGGACGAATTTTCTACAAAACAGTTGAATTTTTAACTGATGAATTTTCAACTGGAAATTTAATTTCTTACCAATAAGCTGAATTTTTCAAAAAAAATTTGAAAATATAAAATATTAATAGTTGAACAAGTTTGAGCACTTCAATGTTAAATTTGAATTTTTTTCTGTTTGATGACCTAAAAATAAATATTCTTATCTCAGTAGGTATTTTAAATTATAAATTTATTCTTGAGAACATGAATTTTGAACTTAGAATGTCTGGGAACATTTTTTTAAACCCGGAAAAGTTGGATATTTTGAGATTTTGAAAAAGTCAAGGAATTTCTATAAGAGGCACTTAAAATAACTCTCGAGGATAATAGATTTGAATTTTTTAATTTAAAATTAAACTGGTTTTATTACATTTTATTCGTGTTTTTGAATGTTAATGGTCAGGGAAAAATTGCGGAATGTTGAAAATTAATTTTTGCGACCACCCTGAAATAATATTCTTGTTGATAATTTATTTGCCTTGTATTTCCACTTCTATTTCTTTTTTTCTACAGTTATTCCTCTTGTGGATTGTAATTTTATTATTTGGTTAGAAATTGAACAGTTTTGTTAAAATCTCATATTTTTTGGTTGAAAATTCGAATATTTTTCTAAAAAATTACCTTTTTGCTGAAAATTCATATTTATGTATACGTTGAAAGTTGAACTGAAATTCATCTGTTTGCGATAAAAAGGCTACTGTTTGGTTGAAAATTGATGTTCTTTTGTTGAGGATTCCACTATTTTGTTGAAAATTCGTCTTTGGTTGAAAGTTTAACTAATTTGTTGAAAATTGATCCTTTTTAATTGAGAATTCAACTACTTGGGTTAAAGTATAACTACTTTGTTGAAAATTCATATTTTCAGGTAGAAAATTTAACTGTTTGACAGAAAATTCTTTATTTGGCTTGCGAGTTCAATAATTTGAATGATTTTTTTTTTATTTCTAGACGGAAAAATCTTTTTTTATTCAAAATTTGCCTTTTTGATTAAAAAGTTCATTACTTTAGTTGAAAATTCGTCTTTTTGGTTTGAAAATTCATTACTTTTGGTAGAAATTTTATCTTTTTTCGTTGAAGTATCAAATATTACATTTTTGTAGGCTGAAAATTAAACTATTTGGTTAAAAATGTATCTATTTCTTGAAAATTTAATTATTTTGTTGAAAATTTAACTCTTTCGTTGACAATTTTACTATTTCGATGCAATTTTTGGTATTGTTGTTGGAATATCAAATATTACATTTTTTGTTGAAAATTTATCTTTTTGTTTAAAATTGAACCATCTCCTACAAAATGCGGCTTTTTGGCTTGAAAAGTTAAGTAATTGGTTTAAATTCCACATTTCCTGGAAAATTGGTCTCTTTTATTCAAAGTTTAAATAGTTTAACGTAAATGCAATTGATTGTTTAAAAAAAAAATATTTTTTTCATTGAACATTTAACTATTTGGTTGGATGTGCATCTTTTTTTGGTAAATGTTTAGTCTTTTTTGTTTGAAAATTAGATTATTTGGTTGAAAATTAATCGATGTAGGTGGAAAATTCAAAAATTGGGCTAAAAATTCATTTATTTTGTTGAAATTTTAATGACTTTTTTTAGTAAGTAACTATTTTGCTAGAAAGTCATCTTTGTTGGTAGAAAATTCAACACTTTTATTGAAAATTTGGCCTTTTGGATTCAAAATTCATTTTTTTTCGTAGAAAAGTATTCTTTTCTTCGGTAACCTCTTTTGTATTGAAAATTCATCTTTTTTATTGAAATTTCAATTATTTGTATTAGAATTCAACAGTTTTTGGTTGATGCCTAATCATTTTTGTTTGAAACTTCTACCATTTATTTTAAAATTTATCTTTGAAGGTTGAAAATTCAAAAATTGGTTCAAAAATTCAATTATTTTGTTAAAATTTCAATGATTTTTTTTTAGAAATTACCTATTTCATTAAAAAATCATTTTTTGTTGGTCGAAAATTCAACACTTTCGTTGAAAATTCGTCCTATTGAATTTAAAATTGTTTTTTTGTTGTGTTGAAAAGTATTTTTTTTTTTTTGGTAACATCTTTTGTATTAAAAATTTATTTATTTCTTCTGAAATCAAACCGTCTTTGGTTGATGTTCAATCTTTTTTTGAAACTTCGACTATTTATTTGAAAATTTATCTTTGAAGGTTGAAATTTTAAAGATTTTTTTTTTGTAATTACCTATTGAAAATTCATCCTTTTGGATTGAAAATTGATTTTTTGTTGGTAGAAAAGTGTTTTTTGTTCGGTCCCCTCTTTTGTATTGATAATTCATCTTTTTTTATTAAAATTTCAATTATTTGTTTGAAAATTTAACTCTTTTTGGTTAATGATTAATCATTTTTGTTTGAAAATTCGACCATTTATTCGAAAATTCATCTCTGTGAATTTAATTTTTGAAAATGTGGTTGAAAATTCAACTATTTAGTTGTAGTTATAATTATTTTGTGCCGAAATTAACCATTTTGTTAAAAAGTCATTTTTGTTCGAAAATTCAACATTTTTGTTGAAAATTCGTCCTGTTTTGCAGAAAAGTATTCTTGTTTTTCTGTCACCTTTTTCGTTTTGTCAATTCATCTTTTTCATTAAAAATTCAATTATGGTAAAATTCTTTATTTTTTGTAGAAAGGTATTTCTTTTTTCGGTAACCTTTTTTGCATTGAAAATTCATCTTTTTTATTAAAATTTCAATTATTTGTTCAAAAAGTCAACTTTTTTCGGTTGATTTTTAATCATTTTGGTTCGAAACTTCGACCATTTATTTGAAAATTTATCTGTGAAGGTTGAAAATTGAAAAATTGGTTTGAAAATTCAATTATTTTGTTGAAATATCATAGATTATTTTTTAGTCATGAACTATCTTGTTAAAAAGTCATCATTCTTGGTCGAAAATTCAAGACTTTTGTTGAAAATTCGTGCTGTTGGATTGAAATATTTTTTTTATGGTGAAAATATATTATTTTTTTCTGTAACATCTTTTGTATTGAAAATTCATTTATTTGTTTGAAATTTAAACTTTTCCTGGTTGATGTTCAAACTTTTTTTTTAAACTTCGACTATTTATTTGAAAATTTATCTTCAAAGGTTGAAATTTCAAAGATCTTTTTCAAATAATTAACTATTGAAAACTCAGCCTTTTCGATTAAAAATGTCTTTTTGTTTGGTAGAAAAGTATTCTTTTTTTCGGTAACCTCTTTTGTATTGAAAATTCATCTTTTTTATTGCAATTTTATTTATTTTTTTGGAAATTAAACTCTTTTTGGTTAACGATTAATCATTTTTGTTTGAAAATTCGACCATTTATTTGAAAATTCATCTTTGTAGATTTAATTTTAAAAAATTTGGTTGCAACTTCAACTATTTTCTTGAAATTATAATTATTCTATGGAGAATTCAACCATTTTGTTAAAAATTCATTTTTGTTCGAAAATTCAACACTTTTGTTGGAAATTCATCCTTTCGGATTGAAAAGTCTTTTTTTTTCTCGCAGAAAAGCATTCTTTTTTCGGTCATCTTGTTTGTATTGACAATTCATCTTTTTATCAAAAATTCAATTATTTGTTTGAAAATTCAACTGTTTTAAGTAGATGTTCAATCATTTTTGTTTGAAAATTCGACCATTTATTTCAAAATTCATCTTTTGTAGATTTAATTCTAAAAACTGTGGTTAAAAATTCTACCATTTTGTTGAAATTATAATTATTTTGTGGTGAATTTGACCATTTTGTTAAAAACTCATTTTTTTTATTCAGAAATTCAACACTTTTGTTGAAAATTCGTCCTTTTGGACTAAAAATTAATTTTTTTTTTGTCAAAAAGTATTCTTTTTTCTCGGTCACCTTTCTTGTATGAAAAATTCATCTTTTCTTATTAAAAGTTCAATTATTTGTTAAAAAATTCATTTATTGAGAAAAAAAACACCCTATGGAGGAGCATACACTTAACCTTCGAACTATTGTTATCCGAAAACAATTATTAAAATCCATAAATTGATTGATTTTAATATTTTTAAGCAATAATGTTGAAGCAGCTTTTTCTCATCTCTCTTTGAAGAATATGTCATCGTTATTGGGAAAGATTATAGACGAAGTGGCTTTTATGAACTGTTCATTTATAACGTATCACTCATAAGCTTATAACTTAAATACCCTTAATGGAAAAAAATACCAAAAAATCTTCAATTTATATTTTTTAAATCAAACCCTGATTTGTTGGCACTTTTGGATCCCGGTGGGTGCAAAAGGTTGGTAAGATGCATTTATCACAAAACCTCACCAAACTAAATTGACAGGCAGTCATACTTGACCATGTTTGGCAAATTTAATTATCAAGTCTATTCAGTAATGCCAATCTGAGCTATTTTTAACATGGCCTAATCTTGCTGACCTACTCTTCAGAAACTGTAAACATTTTTTTTGTATCACAAATCATTTGTTTCCTCTCTCAGACATTTGTCTTGTGGTCCAAAGCTTTGAGAATATTTTCTTGACAAATTCTGATAAATGCAAATGACCTACTCCACAAAGTGACCTGCTCTTACATAGTTACCCTTATTATGTATATACATTTTTCTTCTTTATTATATTCAATAAGATTTTGCTTATTATACTGGTGGAAATTATTTTGTTGAACGCTTTTTTTACTTCTTTTGAATGCAATACTAATTAGGCCCTATTTATAAAATCTGAGCATCAGGACTTCAAGGATGCTCTTTCATCATGATACACGATTGTTTTAAACAAAATGGCATTGGAACTAATTACGAGTTTGATCAGTGATCGCATTTTTATTTAATTAAGGAGATACATAATTTAATTAGACTTGAAACAGCCATTCCAATCGTATATCTATAACTTTGTGTCAGATTTCCTTTCGAAAAAATTCTGTGATACCAGAGTTGGGTGAACTTGAGTTATAATCAAACGTTGTCTTCCTTTTATTGGAAGGAGAGACATTTCATCGCGATTTTATCAAGAAATTCTTTTATAATTTATGAACGAATAGAACTTTCGCACAATTCAATTATATTCTTGACCAAATTTAATATTATTTTGATTTAGTAATAATGACGTGCTCCATTTATTGACAACGAACTTTATCATTTGAGATAATATACAATTTGCATGAATTATAATATATAAATAATTGAAATAAAAAAATCCCTCAATTATAAAAATGTCAAAGAAAGCTTAAATGCATCCGTGGTGTAAATTGGAAAGATATTTATTAAATAAAATCATATTCAAACTCAATGAATTTAATAATATTAATTTTAATGATAAAAGAAGCCTCTGCGGCTCAGGTGGTTAGGCCCTCCGACTTCACATTAGAGGTCCAGGGTTCGATCCGTGAGCTGGTACATCTGGACATTTTTTTTGTACCTTTACCGAGGTTCTGGCGGTTCGGATCCCACCTTCAGATGTAGGTCCTCTCATTGTGCACTTGTCTGCAATGCAGTTTGTGAATGATGGAGTATAAGCCAGGTTTTGCCCACTATGTCCAATTAGTGACACTGCTCTTATCAGATCACTTGATTGCATTGCAGAAATACGTCCGTGACTGATTATATATACCAGGAAAGTTCCATGCAGACTATTCCAACAAAAATAAACAAAAATCCAGCTCGAAAAAAGATGGATTCCATATATTGGGCTGTAAAAATCTTAAGCATGAGACATTAATTTATAGATCGTCTTTAGGTTGCCAACAAGGTACACCGGGTATTCAGAAAATACTAACATAAGGGGCACTTAAAGGGCCGCAGCACAGGTTGGAGCTTTAAATTCCAATTGACTCTTTATATACAAATATTTTGTCAAATTTGGGCATGGCTAGTGGGTAGATAGGTAGGGCAGAAAGATAGGGAGTTGAGCAAGCGGAAGTGAAGTAGAATGGGCAGTTAGACATCTGTTCTAGGGAGGTTAGTCAGACAGTTGGGATGGTTGGACAGACATTTTGGGAGGTCGAGCAGGCACTTAGGAAGGTAATGGGCATTTAGGAAGGTTGAGCGTGCATTTCGGGAGGTACCGAGCATATAAGGAGATCTTTTAGGCACTTGGAAAGATAGAGGGTATTTCGGAGGGTTGGGTGGACTGTTACATAGGTAACTGGTATTTGGGGAAGGGTAGACATTTAGGAAGATAACTGGTAGGAGGGAGGTTTAAGTGGGCAGTTAGGGCAGTAGCGGGCACATCAGGCGGTTGGTTAGGCAGTTTTGAAGTCAGCGGGAATTTCGGACGGTCAGTTTGGCATTTAGGGCAGTAGAACAAGCAATTGGGGAAGTTGGTTTCGTATATGGGAAAGCTTTTTATGAAGGTCGAACATTCAGCTGGGGAGGAAACGGACATGTGGGAAGATTCTTCAGGCAATTAGGACGGTAGAAGGAATTAAGGAAGTTTGATTGGGCATTATTGGAGGTCGAATAAACAATTAGAGAGTCAAGTAGACAATTAGGGAGGTATCAGGCTCTAAGGAGATTGTTTGTGTATCTAGGAAGATAGAGGACATTTCTGAAGGGCAGGCAGATAGATAGGAAGGTATCAAGCATTTTTGGGCTGGATTGATGTTTAGAGGGATAAAAGGAATTTATAGAGGTTAAGTGAGCAGTTTGGGAGGTAGAAAGCATGTAAAGAGGTTGTTTGTGCGTTTAAAAGGGGAGACGAAATTTGGAAGATCGAGCGGAAAATTAAAGGAAGGTAGCTAGCATTTGGGGAGTTTCCTTAGGCATTTTGAAAGGTAGCGGGTATTTGAGGAGGTTCTTTAGGCATTTAGGAAGGGACTGGGCATTTGGGGAGTTCGGTTTGGCATTGAGAGAAGCTGCTTGGACAGTTAGGAGGGTATTGGGCGTGTGAGAAGGCTGTTTGGGCACATAGCGTTGTAAAGGGAATTTCGGGAGGTTGGCTGGACAGTTAGGAAAGTAACTGGCGTTGGAGGAGGAAGGCTAGGCACTTATGAAGATAGTGGGAATTTGGGCATGGTCATCAGACAGTTAGGAATTTTTTGAGCTTTCAGGTAAGTTTGGCTGGCAATTAGGAGTATGGCGGGAATTTCGGGATGTTGAGCGGGCGGCTGGGAAGATATCGGGCATGTAAGGAAGTTTATTGGGCAGTTATAATGGTAATTGGCATTTGGGAAGTTTGAGCGGGCATTAATTAGGATCGCGGGCATTTGTGGAAGTTGTTAAGACAGTTGGGAAGGTAGGAGACATTGATGGAGGTTTAACAGGTAGTTAAAAACGTAGAAGGCATTTGGGTAGGTTCCTTAGGCATTTATGAGTGTATCAGAAATTTCGGGTGTTTGAAACAGCAGTTGGAAAGGTGAGCTGGCATTTAGATAGGGTCTCGATACTTTGAATAGCGGCAGTGGCGATGGTGAGGTCCTTTTATGATATAAAGAGATATATCAACAACTTCAAAAAGATCTGCATTTCCTAAAATACCCTCTAATTAAAATTGATTGTCACCAATTGCTTGCTTCTTTCCATCAGATTCTTCTTCCTCATTGACTCTGACACAAAGCTTAATTTGAAACCACTCGTTCTCAAAATAACCCCCTTAAGAAGCATTGATCACGTCAGCTGTTGGCGTCATCTTATCTATTGGCTAACCGATCTCGAATTCGACATGTACAGAAGACACGCGCCATTGAAAGTATTATCTCTCTAAACACGGAAGAATTGTCAAAACGAAGGGATCAAATATGAGATAGACAGAAAAGTTCCCCTTCGTGAATGCCAGTTGGTCTCTTGATCTTCAAAGGGTGGCTCCCAAAGTTTGAGAAGCGAATGACAGGGAGACATTGGAGAAGGTGGAAAGGGAAAAGGGAAGGGTAGCTGGAAGCTCGGTGCAAGGACGGAAGATAAACTCTGAATTTGGCGTTATCGGCTGTCGCGAACCTACCCTTCTGACATTAACGGCTTCCAGAAAGACAGTGCCGAGGGGTCCGCAAAGGGTGAGAAACCGCGAGGTGCAAGTGCCAATCGATAGGGTCGAGACGAAATGCATCATGGTCATCGACCTTTCTCAGCATCTGTTGCCACTTGAACGGCTCGCCACGGTAACTCACGACATTTGACTCACATTAAATTTGGTTCGACCCGGAAGTCGTAACTGTCGACTGGGCGATGAAGGTCGGCAAACTAAGGTGGAGTTCATATGAACTTATAATATCTATATCTTGTGCAAAACCACGTCGAACGTTATTTGAATACTAAAATCAGTATCGAGGGACAGAACACGTTCCTTCAGATTTATCGTTTGCAGATGAAATTGAAAGATCCACGGAATATATGGATAATAATTTGCATTAATGTGGGTAATCGGTGAAACGAGGGAAGGAGCCGTTCATGAACTACGTTATAAATATTGGGCTTTTCTTGACTCACTACCACCAGAAAAGTAACTTAACCGTTAGCTTAATACAGATTTCACGTTTATTCTGCAGTTTTTCTCGTTTCCAAAGAGTTCAAAAAAGTTCATTCTCAACAAAGAAGGATAATTTCTCCTCCATAAAAGATGAATTTTCAATCCAAAAGAATAAATGATCAATAAAACAGTTAAAGTTTCCACAAAAAAAGATGACTTTAACAAAATTGTTGAATTGTCCACAAAATGATTAAACCTTGAACAAAGTATTTGAAGTAATAAAAAAATAGCCCAAGGTGTAACCTAAGATGGTAAATTTTCAATCAAATAGTTAAATTCTTAACTAAAAAATATAACTTTTCTACTAAAAGTGGAATGGTTACATTTTTAGTTTAAAAATTTACATTTTAACAAAAATAAAAGGGAATTTTTAACCAGTTAAATTTGAATAAAAGCGACACATTTTTAACAAAACTGTTGAATCTTTAGCCAAATAAAAGAATTTTTAACAAAGAAGATTAATTTTTTCCCTAAGAAGATGAATTTTCAACAAAAGAGTTGAGCTTTAAAGCTAAAAAGTCGAATATTTTAAGAAGCAATTGAGTTATTTGGACGCGAAAAACATAAATTTGCAACAAGCAAGCTAACTCTCAATCAAAAAAGATAAATTTCCAACCAAATAGTTGAATTTTCAATTAAAAAGAATAAGTTTTTAAGCAAAAATCGGAAAATGAAATTTTCAGCCAAAAAAATTAATTTTCAACCAAAAATAATTTTTCACCAGTTTAATTCAATCCAATACGACGAATTTTTCACATAATAGTTGAACCTTCAGCCAAAAAGATAATTTTTCACCAAATAAGGTTAACTATCTACCCAAGACGGCAAAATATGAACAAGATATATGAATTTTCTACCAAGAAGTTGAATTTTCAACTAATAAAGGTTAACTTTTTAACCCAAAATGGAATATTTAGGTTCAGATAAAAAAAATACTTTTTATTTGGATAAAAAAAAGTACGACAGGTTTCAATCAAGTAGTTCAATTTTACAATAAAAAAAAAGATAAATTTTCAAACTTATAGTTCAATTTTTAGCCAGAAAAAAATTAATCTTCTGCCGAAAGAAGGAATGTTCTTCCAAAAAATACGAATTTCCCACGAAATTGTTGAATTTTGAAGCCAGAAAGACGTATTACCTACAAAACAGTTGAATCTTCAGAACAAAAATATGATTTTTTAACAACTGATCAAAATTTTCTGCCAAAATAGTTTAATTTTCAACAAAAATTATGAATTCACAACAAAGTATATGAATTTTCAACCAAAAAATCTCAACTTTGATGCCAAGAAGACGCATTATCCACAAAAGAGCTGAATTTTGAAACCAAAAATATAATTTTTTCAACAACTAATTTAATTTTCTGCCAAATAGTTTAATATTCAAAAAATAATTTCATTGTCGAATAGTTCAATTTCATACCAAAATATTTTGATTTTCAACGAAAGTTGCTGAATTTTATAGCCAAAAAGACAGAAAAATTATGACACAGTTGAATTTTCTACCCAAAAATATGACTTTTGAACAAGTAATTTAATTTTTTACCAAATAGTTAAATTTTTTCTTTTCAATCAATTTTTCAAAAACAAGTTTAATTTTCTACAAAAATTGTTTAATTTTCAACAAAAACTATGAATTTGCAATGAAATACACGAATTAAAAAAAAATAGTTAAATTTTGGAGCCAAAAAGGTAAAAAAATACAAAGCAGTTGAATTTTTAACCCAAAAATATGATTTATTTACAAGTAATTCAATTTTCTACCAAATAGTTCAATTTTTTTATATCAATACATTTTTTACCAAATTAAACAAATAATTTAATTTTCTAGCAAATTGTTGTTTTTGTTGTTGTTAATAATTCAACATTTGACAGAATAGTTTAATTTTCTACCAAAATGGATTAATTATTAAATAAAAATATAAATGGTTCACAAAAAATTTGACTTTAAACCAAATAGTTCATTTTCTACGAAATTGTTGAATTCTTAAGGCAAAAAGACGAAAATTCTACAAGACAGTTAATGTTTCCAAAAAAAAGTTAACTTGAAACCAATTAGCTGAACTTTCAATTTGAAAAGATGCATTCTCAACAAAACATGTAACAATTGATATTTCTACCCAAAAAGTTTTAAATTTGAAAACGAAGTTGAATTGAAAAAAAAAGTTATTTCAAAAAAGTCAATTTTCACACAAATACTTCAGTTTTCTAACAGATTGTTCAGGTTTGAACACCATGGACAAATTTTCTACAAAACAGTTTATTTTCAATATAAAAAGTTAAGAGAAAACCAAATTGTTGAATTTTTAAATCAAAATAATGAATTTACAATGCAAAATGTAATACTTGTTATTTACAGCAAATTAAATTAAGGATAAAATAAAAATAATAATTGAATTAAACTAAAAAAGAGGAATTTTCAACAAAATCTTTCAATCATCCGCTAAAATAGATTAGTTTTCCAACAAAAAGTTTCATTTTAGATGAAAAGGATGAGTTTTCAACTATGCAGAATAATTCCCTACTAAACAATACGAAGTTTCAACCAAACAGGTGAATTTATAACTAGAAATTATAAATTCACAACCAAAAATGAAATTGGTGAATTTTCTCTCAAACAATTAATTTTCAAGCAAAAATTAAATAAATTTTTAACCAAAGAGATGAATCTTGAACAATAAAAATGAATTTATTTAAAATAGTTAAATTTTGAACAAATTACAATTGTAACCAAAAAGGTGATGATTGAATGCTAAACCAACTAATAGAATTTTTAACCAAACCTGATGATTCCAAACCAAAAATTTAATAGCAGACTTCTCAACCAAATCAAAAATTAACTTAAAGTTATAACCGAAAGTAGTTGGAATTTTTTAATGGGTTCTAATTAAGTTCGCATTTAAGCGAAAAAACGAAAAGGGGATGTTTTGTGAAAACTGGAGAAAAGATTTATTAAAAAAAGAGGAAAAGATGGAAATAGTAGAAAGAAAGTGAATTCTAAAATGTGATTTTTAAACTTATTACGTTTTTTCAACTGTTCCGTTGCAGAGCCGTCTTTGAGAAAATTTGAAAATTTTGTTAAAATTTATCATCCACTATCGTACTAAATGTTATCGAATTTCGTAACTGAGAATTTGTTAGAGGGGTAAATTCGCCGTGGAGATTCAAAGAATAACCTCTGAATTCCGCTAGGTGGCAGCACGTTATGGCGTAAGTAACTTGCTGCCTAGGGTAGTCGTTATTTTTCACTTTTGTAACTTTTTCGTCTTATCCTAAAGTTTTTTTTTGAATTCCCAAAAAAATGACATTTTCAAAATTTGAGCCAAATCGTGTTATATTTAGCGGTCAGGGAAAGACAATGAAGTTTCCCATCAATTTAACTTAGGAATAAGTCAGCAATTTATAAATCTAATATTTAAACGCAATTGTATGTTATAAACAATTCATTGCTTCTGTATATTATTGGTAGTTTATCAGAGAACAGGGATCAATCATTAATTTTAAGGTGAATGATTTCAAGTCTTTTGGGTCCCTAAAGAAAACATCATAAGTGAAAAATTTGAATGTTACGTAGTATTGCAGTTTAGTATAAGTTTTTTTCATGAATAATCATAAGTCCCTGATCTAAAAATTACCAATCATTTGGTAAATAATTTTCAATTGTTTAAACTTTTCTTTATTTCAGGTTAGTCGCGAAATTAACGTTTTGTCTAGACGTCATATGGTCTTGAATAAATGATAAAAGAAAAATTCTTTAAATAATTTTACAATATTTAAATAGTGAGTGTTTGTTAAAGTATATAGTTTACCTACAAAAAGAAGGAGAAGCGTGTTATCTCACCCAATTTTCGACAGATTTCAATATTTTTCAGTACGAAATTGTTTTCTAAGAATAAATAAAGAACTGACCTTCAACTCTATTTGAAAAATCGCTATCTTTGACTAACTAGTAGCAAACAATACAGAGGCACTAATTGCATTGTTTATAACAAGCTATAAAAGCGACTTTCGTGATGACTAATTTTTTTAAAGAACATGGCTTTTGTTTATCTTTTGTTCAACCAATACAAATCATTAATAAGACTTGAGGTGGAAGTTAAATGAAGAAAGCAGATGCAGTTATATATGCAGATGGAACTAACGAGCCTTCCGTCTGGAGGCTTTCACAATATTTGTTTTTAAAACTTTTCAGATTCTTTAATGAGTTCAGGTTGACTTACGAGCAAACTACTATGAAAGTCTGAAAGCGACAACTAAGAAGTCTTAAAAAGCGAAATGATGTAAAATTCACCGTGACGTTAAAGACCTTATTTTATGCTAAGACATGGCTATAACTATGGTTCAAGATTGTTACCAACAAGTAACATCAGTAAGATTATTAATTTACTCAACCTCTGCAATTTCGTATATTCTTTCGAACTTTTTCACAAACCCTTATAACGCTTCATTAAATAGAAATGTAGTCTAGAACGATACCATCTTTCATCTTAAGTTATAAAAATAAGGACCATGATAGATTATATTAGTCTATTATGACATCTGAGTAAAAATCAAGCTGGAAAATTGAGCCTATTTAACAGAAAATTAGGTTAATTAGCACCACGGGTCTTGTTTTATCTAACGAATTACATTTGAGGCTATTAATATTCATTGAATTGATTCGTTGGTAAAGGAAAACTCAGAAATTAAATCACACGGTTATTAAAGTTTCCCATCTAGGTCGCTGGTTAGTTATTAGTAAATTAAATAGCAAGTCCTTTATATGAGAAAGATCAAAGTTGGGTTTTAAATTAAATATTCAAATAAGTAAAAAAAAGGCAGCAAAAATGTAATAATACATGCAAGTTGAAATAAAAAATCTGAAATATAGACAGTAGGTATAGAAACAAAATGTATTGGCTTCATTTTGACAATCTAAATAACTAAAAGTTATTAATCAAGACTTAAAGAAATCAACAGTAAATTAAATTCTTTTGAGTTCTTCAAATTGTAGGTACCTATTCTCTTTTACTCTTTAAAAGTGCTTGGAATGCTTTTAAACTTTTTAAATCCTTTTGAATTCTTTTTAGCTTCATGAAATCCTCTAGATTTCTCGAAAATCTTATATATATATCTCAATTTCTCTTCATTCACTTAATTATCTGAATTCCATAAATTCGCCTAAATTGCCTTTTCTTTCATTTTTTTTAATTCAGAACTTTTAAGGAATTTCGAATATTCAAGGAATTCCGAGATTTTTAGAATACTTTGGGAATTCCGAAATTTTCAGTAATTCAGAGAGTTTTGAATATTTCAGGAATTTCAGGATATTCAAGCAATCTAAAGATTTTAGAGCTTTTCGGGAAATCCGGATATTTAAGGAATTTATGGATTTCAGAGCATTAAGGAAATTCAGAGAATTCAATGAATTTCAGGAATACCAAGAATTTCATGAATTCAAAAAATTTCAAAAATTCTGAGAATTTCAGGAATCCAGGGAATTGTAGAAATTCAGAGAAATTCAGAAGATTTGAGGGATTCAGAGATATTTCGGAATTCGAAAAATTTCTGCAATTCGAAGACTTTCAGAAATTCCAAGAACTTTAGATACTCAGAATATTTAATGAATCAAAGAAATTCAAAATCTCCCAGGATTGCAAGTTATTCAGAGATTTTCAGGAATTTCGAGATTTTCAAGAATTCAGGGAATTCAAGGAATGCACGAAATTCAGAATATTCTAGAAATTCTGGAAATTTGGAATATTCAAGGAATTTAGGAAATTCCGAATATTCAGAGAATTCAAGATATTCATGGAAATAAGAGATTTTCAGAAATTTCGCACTGATAAAAGAATTAAATGAATTAAAAGAATTCAATGAATGCATTAAAATCGAAGAGCTCAAGAAATTCAACAAACTCAAGGAATGCAAAGAATTCAAGAAATGCAAATAATTTAAGGAACGTAAAGAATTCAAGGAATTTAGAGAGTTTGAATTATTCAAGGAATTCAGAGATTTCGAGATATTTATAGAATTCAAAGATTTTATAGAATTAAGGGAATACATATAATTCAATAAATTTAATAAATTCATACAATACAAGGAATTCATAGGATGAAGGAAGTTAACAGAATTCAATAAATTCAAGGAAATCATATAATACAAAGAATTCAAGGAATTCATAAAATTTAAGAAATTCCTAGAATTCAAGGGATTCACAGATTTCCAGGAATGTAGGAAATTCAGAATATATAAGAATATTCAAGAAGAAGATATATTCAAGAATTTTGAGGGTTTAAAAAATTCTGAGAATTGGAAATTTGCAATGAATTCACAATATTCAAGGAATAGAGAATATTCATGGAATTAAAGGTTTTTAGGGAATTCAGAGAAACTAAGGATTTCAGATAATGCAATGAACTTAGAAATTTATATAAATTCAGGATATTTAAGGAGTTCAGGGAATTCTAAATCTTTAAGAAATTTAGGAAATTCAAGGACTTCCAGGAGTTTAATGAATTCAGAGAATTCAGGGAATTCCGAAGATTTAAACAGGGTAAAAACAACTAAAGGAACTCCAAAGAATTAACAGGAATTCTAAATGATGTACTAAACGAAGAAGTACCAGTAACTAAATCTGTCTAATATTTGCCGTTTATGTATAATAAAAACGAGTCAAGATGTCTGCGATCTAGAGGTTTGATGGAGACATTTTTTCCAAATTTCCTTCCCTGTAAAATGATAATTTTGGAAGAATTACCCACGTTGAATAATTTTGTATACACAGCTCTACCAATATACAAAGTTTCGTTAAAATCGGAGTCACACTTCCCTTTATTTACTTGTAAGTTATTTTTCCCGGAAGCAAACAAATTATAAAAGTTCAAACAGTAACTGAAACTTAAAAATCTATTTTCTTGATAAAACACCAATTAAATGTTAAGTGGGTGTAAAATTTCTCAACATCGCTGTGACAACTAGAGACTTTTACGATAAGGAATCTAGTGATAAGTATTTCTACTCCTTTCCCACTTAAGCGTCTATCTTCACACAATATGGAGTAGGTATGAGTACAAAGTACATGAAAACTTAAAACCATTAAGCTCGAGTAAAATGGTTATATACAATATACATACATATACTGATTGTAGGCATGCTTTCATATGCATGAGGCTCGCCATGATGCTAAGAGGCAAAGAAGCAAAGGCACATGTACATCTACATACACCTTGGCGTAATTTGCACCCACGCCACATGAGCAACCTGCACTTACTCTCTGGTAAAATACAGCGAGTCGTGCCCCGTATTTATCCGGCACTCGTGACGCGATAGCGTGAAACGTTGCCACGTCGAAGAGCAGTTTCTGTCGCAACGGGCCACTCTGCAAAGCGGATGCACGCACGACCTTGTGTAGCACCTAGTGAGTACTTTGGCACTCTAGAATTAATTTTGAACCTCTCGAGTCTGTTGACAGTGTGCCATTAATCAAAATTCATCTAATGTACGTGCCCCGATTTGGGCAAGAGCGCTTGCAGTTGTAAATTTAAAAAAAACCTATTGAGTAAGTTGATGGACACAGAAAAAACTGCCTCACAGTAATAGAATATACCGAGATATTTCATCCGATCCCATTCATCGCCCAGCTTGTCCCAGGGATATTTTAGGGATAACCCGATGGATATTTAGCAAAGAGGAAATTGGGATATCCCAGGAACAACCTGGGAGACAAATGGGATTGAATGGGATATTCTAGTATATTCGGTTGCTTTAGGTGTAAAATTTATGTAAGAAACAGTTTTTGTTTCCTAAGGTGCTGCAAGAAAAAGGAAACCAAAAACGATAAACTTATTCTAAAGGAGCCTTCAGTTGGACCTTCAAAAGAATTTAATTTCAATAGAGGTTTTTTCCAAATAACCTATTTTTTGCTTTGCTCAAATGCTCACTTCAACACTTTATCTAGCTAATAACACAACTTGTACGTTAAAGCACAGATGTAGTAGAACTCTGATGGGCATAAGTTAACGTAGGGAATTGAAGACCAAAATATTATCGCAATCGAAATAAATATAATGACTTGATAAACGCAATTTTCTAGTTATGTAGCAAACATGTGAGCATAAATGCATATTCGTATGCTAGAAACTTTTTGTCTTAAATCATCAGTCGATCACTATAAGTCTATTTCTATAAATCCCTAACATACCAATCCACTGCGCAATCGGTTGGGGTTTGAATGGCCTTCTTGTTGTTATATTCAAGTGTTCTCCAAAGAAACTCTTTTGGATTTCCACAGGTTTCTATTAGCGGAAAAATCTCATAGATACCAACTTTGATTAAAGCCTCAACTTTAGTGAACCCCTAGTTCTGTCTGTGGAGTTTCTATTCATTTCAATCACATTTAATCTTGGGGATTAAAGTGAAAAGAAAGAATGTGTCCATATTTATTCTCTCTGTACCCTAGAGTAGTCCAAAATCATACACCGAAAAAATTCAATCTGTGGAACATAAGTTATTCCTTATGACAGTCAACGTTTAGCTAGAAACGAATGAAGGCATTTGGAAAGATCCCTGGATTAGCGACAGTGAATATCTTTAGAATTATTTGACCATTTTTCTCATACCACAGATATTATTTAGTCGATACTCATTATAAGTCTCATATCATCAGAAGACTTAGATATCCGAAGGAATTATCGGAAGAGCACCGGAGCATCATGGGAGCATCGAAATAAAATAACGATAGTCTAGTCGACAGCAGTGAAAGTTGGGGTTTATTTTGGACATTTTTAAGAGTTGTACCGCTCACAATTGCACAGTAATGTTAAAATTAAATAGATTTTGGGTCCAGGTAATAATAACTTACAGGTCTTTCGATTGTAGGCGGTCATTAAATTAAATTATCAAGAAACGCGAAGGAAACAACAAATTTGCCCTCCAAAAGCATTATGCCAAATTCAGAGATATTGATTTTCTCGGCATCTGGCGAAAAAGTACCTACTTGAGGCTTACTTATTTCCATACCAACTAAATGTTTCCCTTATTTCTTGTATCATTTTCTATCCGATCGGTAATCTAAAATATCTTCTTTAATCCCTGTCGGATCTTCCCAACCACTTGAATCATTTTCTATGTCTTCTTCATTATTCCTTCTTCCTCCTTATCGTTTTGAATCTATTCCCCTTTGTAATCTGAAATAATGCTCATAATTTTTCATTTGCATCTTCATATCAACAGTTATCTTTCTATCGACGAATCCATTTCTATCACTTCTTCCAAATTTCATTACCCCAGACCTTTTGAATCTTAGTTTTTCGATCCAAGTGTATGGCCCACTTATCCAACTCTATCATTTTTTCATTCGTTTGTCAAACCAAAATCCTGATTATGTTTTTTAATCCCTATCTTCCTATCTACGTTATAAGTTTGCGTTACTTGGTAGCTATAGAAAATCTCTATCTCCTATCTTTTTACTCTCAGTATGGTTTCCAAAGGCTAAATGTAAACTGTCCCAAATTCTGGCGACTAGATCTTGGCAATATTAAAAATTGAAATTATTCTCTAAACTCTGGCATTTGGGGATCATTGTGATAAACTTCTTCAAGGAACACAAATCATATAAAGATTCCATTTATGAAGTGTTTGAAACAGGACGTGAGACAAGTTAAGGTGCGAGGCGTCTCTCGGTGGATATTTTTCTTCAACTTTTTTCAACGATCGTCGTCCCAGATGGTGGTTCTGCAGATGCGACGACTCGTTTCCAGCTTCCACTAGGTGGAAAGATAAAGCGAGCCGTAATGCAGCACGCGCACATTCTACACGTCCAAGCTCACCTCGCTACGATATTCCTGGCTCGGGAGTCGGGACTTGGACGGTTTATAACCGTTTATAACCTGAAGCCCGATTCCTCTGAACGACTTTTAAAGTTACGATTCGCTTACTCTGCAGAGAGAAGAGAGGATCAATGGAGGAGAGTTTTCCGATCGTCGATGGACGATGTAATGACCCGGTGACACACAGTAAAGTAATCGGTAACTTTTTTTATTTCCCTCTTTAATTATTGGATACCAAGTAAGTAGAGCACCTAGCAGCCGCAGAATTGCATTTAAAAAGCATTACGAGGCTTTAAAAACTTTAATCACAGCGGCTTCGAGGTAGAGAGAATCTAAAAAGTTCGCTAATTTTTGAAGTTTCCAATCATAAAGCATATAATTTTCAACGTTTTTAGAATAAATCTATCCAATCACTTCAAATTTTACTTGCTACTGCACGATATAAGACTTGTTAGTAACATATTTATCATGTTTGAAAATTATATAATTTTCATATAAAATTGCAGTTTTGAATGCATAATTCTAAAATAGTTTAAATTTGTAAGCCTCGAAATTAAAGTTTTTTTGCTTCAAAATCTTAAATTCTAAAATATTTGGTTTTCAATTTCTTAATATTTTGATTTCTTTAATTTCAAGTTTGGAAATTTTATATCGAAAACCTAGGTAGATAGTTTTTAATTCAATAGCTTTATATTTTTATATTCTATATTGTTTGTTTTTTAATTTTAAATGTACAAAGTTGTCTGTATTTTACATTTAAGAAATAGTAGACTACCTAGTTGAAAGACTTGATAGTTACATAATTTTCAGCTTAAGAGATTTGCATTTCAATAATTTTTAATTAAATACCTCTAGTATTAAGCTTCAAAGATGAGAAGATTTTAGAACTAGGATTGCAAATTCAATTTTCTTTTTATATAAAAACGTTCTAAAGTATTGAAAATTTTAAACTCAACTTAAAAAATAATAATTTCTAATTGAAATGTTTGAGATTGTGCAATATTTCAAACATTTAAATCATACATAGTAATCTTCTTTTATATTATTTTTTTTAATCATGAATTTTCAATGTATTATCTTGAAATTATCTTATTTTTAGTTGAAGTTTAAAAAATTAAAACTTTTAATTTCAAGAATATTTGACTGGAAAATGCGAAGAATGAATAATAATGCTAAATAATGTTTTGAAAATTAAACAAATTGACATTAAAAAGTTAAAAATGATATATTTGAAATCAAAATAGATCAAAATTAAATTATCTGAAATTGTTACCTCAGTAATTGAAAATTTACTCAATTCCGAAAAGTTATAATTTCAGAGTTCTAAATTTTCATGTTGAATGTACGTTCGCAATTTTCCCCATTTATAAGCATGAATTTTGTAACTAAAATTAAAAGGGTTAAATTTTATAATGAACATCTTATAATATTGATATTATAATAATATTATAATATTAACGTACAATGAACAACTTAAATTTTTTTAAAGTATCTGCAATTAAAATTCACTTAAAATAATGGAAATTTTGAATGGTCTAAGCATACGAATTTCCATATAACAATTTATTCTGATTAAAATTTTGTTCAGTTTAAAAAAAAATTCGGATTCGGTTGATTTTGAACGATTCGTAGCAGATATTTAATTTTAATTTTTAATTTTTCACATTCAGAATTACTTTTTATTTTGAACGCCTGTAACTTTAACGTAGAAAAGAAGAATGTGGAAGAGGATGGTCCAAAATCATACCTGTTGAAATTGAATTTTTCATCTTTGGTGACCCCCCCCCCCCTCTTACGCGAGAACCAAGACAAATGCGTAAATGATTTTTGATTTTTATAATTTTTTCTCTGCACCAAAAAAGTTATATTTTTCAAGAATATTTGGTAATTATTGAAATAATTTTCAATTATTTTAAGAAATGCCTTCCTCTCGAAACGGTGAAAACATATTACTTTGTGGAATAATTGATACAGTCAATGAATGTTAAGAGCTATAATTTTTGTAACAGTAAGTCTTCAATTATTCAAACAATAAATGTCAGTTGCTCCTTTTCATTGTAAAGATGGAGAAAAATCCAGAATTTTCTCTACACATAAAGAAAAAAAAATTGTTTAAATAAGTGCCAAATATTCTTTAACAAAATTAGACTTTTTGTTTTCGTTAATTGTGTCAGTTTTTCCGGAAAATAATAACTTTCTATGATTCGCAGTGGACAAAAATGGTGAACAAATAAAAATAGTTTCAAAATTCGGAAATATGTTCAACAACAAATATTGCTCTTGACATACATAAACAGTATCATTTATCCTAAGAAATAATAAATTTTCACAATTTACAGGAGAAAAAAATGACTTAAACAAATAATAATTGTAAAAAAAATTAAAAATTACTTACTGGGCGGAAATTATCTGTTTAATATATCTTAAAAAGTGAAGAAAACGAACAAATCGGGTGGGGATACAAGGATGGCCCAAAGTAGCGATGTAACCTTACAAGTTTTTCAAAGGTATATTTTTAAAAAAATTCTGGGGAATTTTCCCCGAAATGATAGTAAAGAAAATTACACTAAAGTTTGGGGATTTCCCCCAAACATGTTGGGAAAATTACTCCAAGATATTTCAATAGAATTTCTTGGGGATTATTTCTGAAATTTAGGGAAATTTACCCCAACCATCTTAGGGAACTTTGCCGAAATATTTCGGAAAAATTACCATAAAAAATTCCATGGAATATCTATTGACCGTGTGAAAAATTCCTTTTTTTGCGTAATTGTTGTCACCATAATTTTGGGGGGACAACCCTGAGTATCCTAAAAATATATCCTATAAATTGTAGAAGTTTTCGCAAGAAATTTTGATTTAAGGTAATTTAAGGATCAATATTTTTTACTTCTTTCATTTTTCTATATTGTTTCATTACTTGCATTTAAACATTTTTCTCTAAATATTTAACTTTTGCAGAAAAAATACATATCGTCGCAATCGAAAAAATTAGTAGATGCTAAAAATTGAATAATCATTAGTTATGAATATTTTTATTTCATAGTTTTATAAATCATGTATTCCACGATACATGGTAATAAATAAAAAAAACACGGGAATGTTATTTAAATAAATGATAACTTAATATCCCCCTTATAGAAAATTTCTTCTAATTTTTATCTGAAATGTTTTTAATTTTTGGGAATATTCACCGAAATTCAATAAATCCCCTACATTCTTTGGGGTTTATCTTCTAGAAAATATCTTCCAATTTATCAGAAATATTTCCAAGAGGTTGCTGAAAATCGCAGCGTGAATGAGAAAAATTCGCTAAATTTTATAGGAATAGTTTAATCCCTTCGTTTTTGGCGATTTTCGCGTCATTTTTCTGAAACGCGTTACATTTTTTGGGCCTAAATTTCCCCAAGTTCTTTAGGAAACTTAATTTTAACGTAAAATTTGAAAATTTCTCATAGAAGAGTTTGGAAAATTGCCTAAACTGTTCACTGTTAACGATAACTAAAGTAAGTTATGTACTTCGGAAATTGGGATATTACACGACGTAGTACACGTCTTCTGAATTCTCAATAGGGTGCTTCTTTTAATTTAATTTGATTTCATATATTTATTCATCCAACAGTCTTACAAACAATTAAAAGATTTCTAGATGTAAACTTACATGAATTATAGCAAAGTTTATGTTTAAACGTTACATAAATTTAGCTATGAGCCTCAATAGAAGTAATAAAGTGTAATAAAGACATATGGACCATATCAAGAGGAGCTGTACAATTTCCGCTAATTTTGTTCACAATGCTACAGATTCTATTTATAGGCGTATTGATTATTTGAGTAGGTTTATTTTCTGTAGTTTCAAGATAAAAAGGCACCTTAGAGCGGGTATTTCATAGAGGCGCAAACCATGGGATCTCAGCTAGTATGGACAGTCCTACGGTCTTTCAAAATCCATATTTTAAATCTGTCACAGAGTTCAATGTAATCAGAACCGGGAGGTAGAAATTGCCCTTTTACTTTCCAATTCAGAAATTTTGAAAATTTCTTCTGACACTTATCGATTATTTCAATTAGGTATTCTGCTAAAGGATACCAGATCACAGATCCATTTTCAAGTTTCGATCTAACCAGCGCAAAGTACAGAGAACTCAGTGCAGTCGGGTTTTTAAACTAACGACAGGTTCTCATTAGAAATCCTAGTGCCCTATTGGCTTCTCTAATTAAGTAATCAATATGAATATCAAAGCGCAACGCATTATCCATATTCAAGCCGAGGTCCTTTATGAAGTTGACCTTTTCTAGAATGCATTCATTAATTTCATATTGAAAATTGATATTAAAGACTTTGCGAGTATATAACATTACCTTACATTTTGTAACATTAATATCCAGTGCATTTTCGGCCCAGCATTTAACAAAAGTGTTAATATTTTCTTGTAGTTTTAAGCAGTCCTGGATATTATAGATTGGAAAAAACAATTCAGCATCATCGGCATAAAACAGAATATAAACGCTCAAAAGTTGTTCAACGCCATTGACATAAATTACAAATAATAAAGGGCCTAGATTAGAGCCCTGTGATATACCTGATGTGGGAGTAAACAAAACTGAAGAGTAGCCATTGTATTGTACAATATGTTCACGATCAATTAGATAAGAGTTTGAAAGATTGAGAAGTTTGTTAGACATGCCAGGATTTCTTACTTTATCTATTGTGAGACTATGATTTATCCAGTCAAAGGCTTTGGACATGTCCGTAATTATGACATCTACCTCCTGATGTTCAATCAAGAATTTCTCGGTCATTTGCACGGAAGTTAACAAATCAAATGTTGTGAATCTACGGGGAACAAAGCCGTGCTGAGCGAAAGACAAGATGGGATTTACATGAGGCCAGAGTAGGTCGCACACGCACATCTCCAGTACCTTTGAAAAGTTTGATAATATGGCAATTGGCCTATAGTTTACAACCATTGATTCATCCCCTTTTTTAAAAACTGGGCAAATGCGAGCCTTTTTCCATCGATCAGGAAACGTATTTGTTTTCATTGCTAAGTTGGTAATAAAATGTAAGGGATCAATAAGGAGATTTGCGTAGTTTTTAAGGAGACAACTGGGGATTAGGTCGATGCCAGCAGTAAGCTCATTTGAAAGTGTACACATGTTTGACAGTGGCTCTTGTTTAGAGATTTGAGTAGTGTCGCAAAAAAGCATGCGTGGTTCTGAACAGAGTCATGGAATAGGAGGAGCAGACGGCTTATACACGCTTTTAAATAGGCACGCTAATGCGTTTAAAATATCAAGAGGATAGGTAACCTCTTTGTCCTTAAACATCATAATACCTGGAATCCTAGAGTTTTTTTCAGTCCATTTATGTGGGTCCAAAAAAAGGAAGGCACTTTAATAATTTTATTTTCTATTTTGGATTGATAAGATTTGAATAAGAGGCGGGCTTTACTCTTTGTCTGGGTTCTCAACTCCCTAAAAGCGTTAATATAGTAAGCATTTCAAGTTCTATTATATTTCAATCTAAATTTTTCTTTAGCTTGTAGATCAAGGATATGTTGTTTCGTGTACCAGGGTGGATACTGATTTTTATAATAATTCAGGGGATAAGTACCAACCTCCCTATCTAGAATTTCATATATTAACTCATAGAAAATATCGAGGGCCTCTTCAACGTTTTTTTGCTAAGTATAGGGCCGACGAATCCGAAGCGGCTAAACAAGAAACCACACCTGGCAGATCACGATTTTGGAACTTGCATCTTTTAGAGTTTGAACTAATAGGTATGTTGTTTTTTTCGGGATACTGGAGGCAGATGTGCTTCAAAACATAAACATCGAGGTACTTGTCATTGATATTGTTTATATCGTTATATTGCGTAACCTGGTGGAGACGTTGGAAGGCGACAATCAAAGCATATTTCCTATCAGAGCTACCCAAATTGACAACATTATGACGCATTAATTGACACGTATATGTGGCTAATATAATAAAAGGGATGTTTTCAAGAATAGCTTTAATGGCAACTTTAGGTTGCAACTAATGGCACTTTAGGCACTACCCGAATAACAGAGCTTACGTCTAACGAGCCAGAGACAATTCTAGCCTTAGTGACAATAAGGACGTCACCACCCCCTTTATTTAACCTGTCGTCTCTCTAAACATCAAAAAGCTCACAATCAAAAACTTCACCACTATTAATTTGAGGTTTTAGTCAAGTCTCAGAAAAAATCAAAATATCATAGTTATAAATATCAGGAGATGTTATAAGAGATTTAAAATTAGTATTTATACCTCTGACATTTTGATAATGAATTAAAATTTCATTTGAAAGTGTTACATCTACGGAGTGAGTATGAGTATTACCTAAGTTGGAGTTGTGTGATGAGTAGTGACCTGGGAAGGATGAGTTGCAGCGAGTCTTTTGACGATTATTTTGGGCTCTCCCAGATGGAAAATAAGTTTCAGATTTTTTTCTCCACGAGCTTGCTGTTCCTCCATAATTTTCTTCGACTCGCTGAGACTCGCTCGATGTGTTGGAGTCCGGTCGGGTGCGAGATTCATCTCCATCAGAGAATCCGTTTGTTGACGTTGTTTCCTCCGTGTCCAATATTTTTGGAGCATAGTTTGTGCAACTTGTTCTGACTCAAAAATTATTTTGGTGGGGCGTGGAGGTCTGGATGTCTGTGGATTTTTACCAATCCTTGAGCATTTATTAGATCTCGGATTGTGATCGTTTGAGATGTTTGAAAGGAAGCTGCCAATCACATCAGTTAGAGTAGGAGCAGATTTGGAGATATCAGGGGTTTTGCTTGCGTGCCATCCTGTCAGTAATCTCCAGCATGCAGTTTAAATTTATATCCTTTCCATTGGGCTTATTTTCCAATTCCTGAACTTTCACTTCCAGGTTATCGATACGGTCTAGCGCTGAGCCCAAATAAGTAGTGAAAGCGTTGAGTTTTGAAGCGAGAGTATCGGTTTATTCCTTGAACTCAGCGGATATGGATGCTGGATGATTTTCTAGGAGTGTTGTCGTTTTATTCATATGCTGGTTTAAAAGCGCTTCAAGGTCCGTTTTAGTTACAGGACTATCGTCTTCGCCTGTATGGTCTTGCCTGAAGATCGGAGAAGATGACCTTGGTTTATGGCCGCAACATTTTCTTTTCCCTGTCTTTTGACTGGTAGAGGAGCATCTGCATCCAGGATGATAGTGCACACCACAGGGGCAAATTCATGAGTCCCCTGCAATATCTGTATTGCATTGTTTACAGGTTCTTGTGTCTTGTATATTTAAGCTGTTATATGAGCATTATAGTAACAGAGACTGTAGGCATCGGTGGCGAAACAAAGTGAGGTTATGCTGACCACGTGTATAAGCGTCACCAAATTTAAAATAAATTTCACACAAAAAAAAAAGAGAAACGTGAAAGTCAACTCGATTTGCACTATTTTTATAGCTCCACAGACGAAGTCAACATGGGTCAATCAAAAAGTGAGAGAAAAGAACTGCAGCACTTCCGCATAAGGAACACTTAAAGTGAGGTTATGTCCGCGGGATAACGATTTGGCACTAAAATACCAGAAAAGAGGCCAAAAGATAGTCACTTATATCCTTGAGGCACTCGGTGCACCACAAGCCGTTAAACAAAAACTACCGCAGCATTATATAACTTTAATATTGTGAATAAAAAGTAGATTATCTACGGACACGAAATTAGTGCGTGAATAATGCGAGAGGCGTTTTGAAGTATTCAAGAGTAGTTCTTCTTGTTTAACATATTTTGTAATTATTTAAACAATTTTCATTTGTTCAAACAATTTTTTCTCCTGTAAAACATGAAAAGTTATCACTTTCTGGAATTAGCGAAACAAATAACAGAAGTTGAGTAATACTTTTTTCTTAAGGATATTTAGCAATTTTGTAATAATTTTTTAATTGTTTAAACAATTTTTTTCCTGTATAATGTGAACATTTATTCTTTTTTTGCATTCAATGACACATTTAACGAATATTATAATTAATATTTATAAAGATATTCAGCAATTATTTAAGCAATCAATAATAACACAGGCCGACAAAATTTGACAAAAGTCAAAAGCCAGAAAGCAGACCAAACATTTCCGAAGGATGTTGATGTGCTGAATCTGAATCCGAACTCAAAATTGCTCCTGTACGTCAGGTTTTAAAGACATCCTAACCTAAAAGTGCAAAAAACGCGTTTTTTAGATGTTTTTGAGGTTATGTAACGGAACAAGAAAAATGTCTACCACAAAAGGTAATATGGAATTTGAAAGTACTAATCTCCCCTTTTCAAACCTACTTGGATTTATTGGGATATCTTTATTTTTCACCAAAATATTGTAATTTGAAATTTTTTATTTTAGTGTTTTAACCCATTAACGCTGAGGTGTTCAGACTTATACAACGCATTCTCTATTGCTGACGGTACGATATTTTTTCTTATATATATATATATATATATATAATTAAAAAATTTATAAATTCGAAATTCATAGTAGTCATATTCATAAGTGCGAAAGAGATGCTCGGCCTTCATATCACACACGCCCGGAAATCCAACTTTCTGGCCTTGAGTTGTAATATACTATTTCTAATTTCTTACCCACCTAGGAGTCAAATTATTCCTAAGCGTAATACAACCCTACTCCTTTTTTTTAATTTTTTTAACAACTATTAGATAGTGCGACTCGCATTGTTAGTTCTTATGGTATTTTCGTCATTTTAACACTGGAAAATATTTTTTTCCCACTTTAAATTTAAACCACGTAATGTTTACCGATTTTACTTCTATTAAACAAATCGTTTAATTATAGACTGGAAAAGAATTTTCTAATATAGCCTTTTTAAAAACTTCAAATTTTATTGATAAAACTGACCATTAAAAAAAGATGTTTTTGATCAAAAATAACAAAAACTATGAACTTTGCGAAACTTTTAAACATACTTAAAACTTTAGTTTACTTTAAAACTTGTTACCACATATTCTTCGTGCATTTTATAATAAGATTTAAAAATCTGAACTTGATTAATAAATATTTAGTTAAGGAAACTTATGAATGAACAAAATAAAATATTCACAATTTCTCGCGTCGAAGAGTAGTTGAGAACCTTCTCTATTGTACTAAGCCTACGGTGGTTACGGTGCAATTCTGCATTGAAGAAAAACGCCAGGTATATATTGGCTGAAGTTCGAGTGACAGTCCAACACTAACTTATTAAAATTTTGATTGTTCCTAACAGTAGGCATCAAGGGTTTTTAAAAATAAAATAACATTCACAAAAAATTATTCTTTATTAGAATAATTTACTATTCATGGTAATATTGAAATATTTACAGATTTCTATACATTTTTAAAAAATTTGAAAAAAAAGAAATGTACCCAAACTTTGTGTCGGTAGTGTATGTAAATAAGAAACGGCAAGTTTACATGATTATAACATGAATAATCAGTAAATTGTGTCCGTACTGAATGTGTGTAAATTCATTGTCATTTAGTTAATAACTTCAAGAGAGTCTTTATTTAAAAAGTTTTTTTGCATTTCGTTTTACAGCTTGACTAACTATAATAGCCCAGATCAAATTTTATTTTTGTCAATAGATTTCAAGCTACAATATATCCTCAAATATTAAAAAATTAACTCAATATTTGCATCGAAAATAATCATAATCGTTGAATTTATCATTAAAATAATTTTAGTAAGTCATTCTCACATTTTCAACCACCAATCTCTTTTTCAAAGCATACGTTCAGACTATCTTTATTGCAATCGGAGAAAACTTTACGTTGAGCTGGCATAAGACATAACAAACATTGCTTTTCTGGCTCATTTTTGTTAATATTAAATTATATTCACTCGCAAGTGCTACCATACGTTCTGCGTTATCATTGGTAACAGGCAGAGCCTTGACAATACGTAAACCTTCATAATAATCTATCCTGCTTTGCTTCGTTTTGGGATCAGATTTAAAAAAATCAGCTAAAATTCGTAGCGTTTCAAAAAATCATATCGTGTTTTTAGTTACAAATTCATCTGATTTCCTCGATCCAGATTTTTTTGTAACTTATTGTTAAAAGGCAATTTTTTCAAAGGCTTCTCAGAACCGCAGCGTTGTTTAATTGCCTGTACCATTTTGCACTTTCATTCGTATGAAACTTCTTTGTCAAAGAAAGCAAATCCAAGGAGTTCTTCTCTCAAATACCAAAGGTGATTTGGCATTTTCTTCAAAACAGTTTCATACCTTTTTGCTCTTAAATGTGAATGCGACTCACTAGACGACAGGGTTGCACGGTTACGCGTAACTCAAACTTTTATACGTATAATACGTATTATACGTAAATAATGTAAAGAACGTAAAAAATGGCGGACTTGAAAGGTGAGTGGCGGTGGCGAGTGAAGGAAAAGAGCACAATATAACCTCACTTATTCCGGAATGCATTAATTGCGAGATTAAACGAATTACTTTTTATAAAATTTAAAAAAGTAAGTAAATCAAAAGATTGCACTCGGGGCAAAAAGCAAAATTTTTGCAATTATCCCTTTTTGAAATAAAATTTAACTCCCAAAACGAATTTCTGGGTCTGCCACCTCTAAACATTTTTTAATAAATTAAGAAGCTATCAAGTAAGTCAGTCAGTGTTTTCGGTGTATAAAAGAATGAGGTTATGTTTATTTTCTATATAAGCGCAGTCGCTATCTTAAAAACGTAAGTTACATGTAAAGAACGAGGGACCTAAATTACGTAGGTTATTTACATGTAAAAAACTACGTAAATTACCTAAGGTATATTACGTACGCAACCCTGGTGCTGTTCCCTAAGATTAGTTTTGCATCATGAACTTCATCGAATTACTAACAAAGGCTTCCACACCTCTCTTTCTATCGTGTAACATAGACAGAGAGGATCCAATAGTGTTCGCGCGAAAATTCATACTTATCTTTTCAAAACTATCAAATCCTCTCTGTCTACCTAATACGATAGAAAGAGAGATTTTGAAGCCATTGCTTGGAATCAATCGCACCTCGTTGTCTATTTTACATGGTAGAAAGAATAGACCCATCGAGTAGCAGAGGTATGCCTCTATGTTTCCTCACAACAACAAAAAACTCTCACTTTTTTCATAATTAAATAATATTTCATGCGATTTTCTTTGCAAAATACATTTCCACTGAATTTAGTTGTTTCAGGCTTAAAACAAATACGGAATTCTTATTTTTCTTTAATATCACGATTTACCACATTTACCGTGAATACCGTCAATTTGGTGAAGCTGGCGGCAAATTTACAGGCAATGCCTATCATGATCAAAAAATACATGGTCTAGCCTTAAGCTCTCCAAGTTTCGTCCTCACTCGCGCTCTACCACAGCCAGCCATTTGGTTAATATATGAACCGTTAGCGTCTCGGTCTTCACTCAAAATTGAATTTTCAACCAAGCAGATGAATTTTCAGCTAGAATAGTGAATCTTTAAGTAGAATAATTGAATTTTCAAGCAAACAGAGGAATTTTCAATTTAAATCGTGAATCTTTAAGTAAAGTAATTGAATTTTCAACCAAACAAATGAATTTTCAATTGGAATAGTGAATCTTGAAGTAAAATAATTGAATTTTCAACCAAAAGAATGAATTTTCAACTAGAATAGTGAATCTTTAAGTCAAAAAATATCACTTTCCTATCAAAACTATGAGTTTTCAACTCGAATATTAAAACAATTGAATTTTCAACCAAACAAAGGAATTTTCAATTGGAATAGTGAATCTTAAAGTCGAATAATTGACTTTTCAACTAAAAAGTTGAATTTTTAACTAGAATAGTGAATCTTTAAGTAGAATAATTGAAGTTTGAACGAAAAAGATTAATTTTTAACCACGACGGTTTATTCGCATAAAACACATGGGGATGGGCAGTGCAATTGATTAAATTTTGATCTTTTTCCTTCCTCCGGAAGGTTACGAAGATCGCGAAAAAAGCGCCTATTTATGGAAATTTAGATGATGAATTTTTCTCAATTATTGTCTTCCTATCGTGAAGTCTGCTTTGTGAATTGGCTTCAACTGAAAACATTGTAATACTCACACAATTAATATAGTCTTAACCTGAAATAGCATAAAAGTAAAAAAATGGTCCAAAATATTTGAAATATCTTTCATGAAATTACAACTGTAGAATTTTCTATCATAAGCTCACATCATTTTAAATTATAGGTTGCAAAACTTGTATGTTTATTTCATTATCATATATTGTAAATTCATTATTTCATACGAATATAAGATGTGAATATGTTTCTTTGTGTACAATTAGAGGTTTTTTTAGCATTTATGTGCATGTATATACGAATTATAAAAACTGATATTGTCATAATACAGACTATGATATCGATATTTTGCATTTATTTATTTGTGCTTTGAGACCCAAAACAAACTTATTTTTTCTTTTTAGGCTATGTTACATCATTTCATTTGCGTTAAAAGGTAAAATTCTGCAGGTGCATTGAGAGGTTATGTTATCCATATTTCTTCTACATTACAAGGATAAGAAATTATATATTGTTGAATATTTTATATTATCTATGGCACAAATTACATTATTTTCAAACTAATTTTATTGATTTATAAATTGTACAATTTCTTTATCTTTTACTTGAAACCTTCGGTCATGGCATTTACGTCATTTCAAATATACTCCATTCTCGTGCGCTCACATATCCAATATGGCTGGCTGTGGTAGAATCGATTCCTATTGGTTAACTTTTTTTTAGTTGCGCGTGGCTAGACCATGCATTTTTTGATCATGCGCCATACCATCCACAAATTCTTGCCGGATTCAATTCTTGCACGAGCTGTATCTTGTATGCTTTCATGCCAAGATCTTTACGTAAAATAAGCCAGGTCGTGCCATACGACAAGCCAAATTGCTGGGAACGGCGCCGAATCGATTGTTCGCGGTCTTCGCGTAGATTCTCAGCTACAGCCGCTATATTTTCTTTACAACGTGCTGGACGTGATCTATTCGGTCGAGTATCATCCAAGAATGAATATTGAGTCTCCAATTTGTGGATGGTATGGCGCATAGTGGGCTCAGAAGGCCGACTATGAACACCATAAGTTGACCGAAGCACGCGAAAGACCTTCACAGAACGTGCATTTTTTGACGGTTTTTAGGTTTTTAGACGTAAGTCTTTCCATGGTGAAATGTCATTAAATACTGAAACAAAAAAACAAACATGATAGCTTGAAACGACTCGCGCGTCATCTGTCACAATAACCCTACTGAAAAAAAAAACCTCTAGATGGATCACCCTGCATTTTATTCGTATTCTGTGCCTAATTTTGAAGAGAACTGTTGAGTTTGAAATCGATTCAGCTAATATTGAGGATTCTGAATAAAATTTACAAAAGCGTCTTTTTTTCTTATGGGAAATACGTGTTAAACTTCATGGGACCTACGCCACCTCTAAATATCATTTTTTTGGAAACAAAAAAAAGGTGCGCATCCTGTCCAAAAAAAAAATAATTTTTTTATTGAACATTTTATTACATCTTGTGTCGTTTTTCCATACATTTATTAATTTTTTTATTTTAAATGTTATTTTTTACGATTAAAAGAACAACTACGCGTCCTATCAAAACAAATTTTAATAAAAGACTTGTAGATCTTTTTGGGCGAATAACTTTTTTCTATTATTTTGTTTCTTATCCTGTGTCGTTTTTGCAAAAATTAAATTTTTTTATTCTTAATGTTATTTTTGCTATTACAACAAAAACTACGCGTCCTATTAAAAAATGATTAATAGCAAATTGGTGTTTCTCTTTAGGGTGAACAACGTTTATTTTGTAATTTTTTTCGGTGACATATGTGGTTTTTCCACAAATTTAATTTATTTTTAATTATATTTTTTACGATTAAAACAAAAACTACGCATCCTATCAATAAAAAATGTGTAACCCCTTTTTGAATGAACACCTTTTGTCTGTTTATTTTTTTCGTAGCTTATGTCGTTTTTCCAAAAATTTAATTTTTTCGTTTTTTATGTTATTTTTTCCGTTAAAAATGAAAAAAAAAAAAACATCACGTACGTCCTAAACTACGACCCAAGACAGATTTATGTGTAAACATCTTCGGTAAATGTTAACTGAAATTGAAATCTTACATGAAGCAAGTAATAACTCACGTACATGTAGGAGTATACAAATTTCTTTTCTCTTACATGTAATGCCGTGCAAAACTTTCCAGGCATCTATTTTCCAATAGGTTGCACAAGTACCCTAGTTTTAATAATACTGTTTCATATATTTCTAATAACTCTATATTTATTTCTTATAATTTACATTTTTTTATAAGTTATAATTTTTTTTCATACTAAAATATTATATTTTTATTCAAACTGATGAAACTTTAAGTGCAATATCTGTATATAATTCTTTAATATTCTTTACTTTTTATTTTTGTGGTCTGCAATTTTCATGGATTGTTCAGACTATTCGTCTAATGAAGTGCTCCTATGTATTTTCCAATTTCATTTTTGATAGCTTTATTTATTAACGTTTATTTGACAAATAAAGTTCTCTTGTCGTGATATTTGGATTTTTGAAAATTTGTGCAAAAAAATATTTTTGTATTTGACAATAAGAAGAGATTCTATATCGCAGTGGAGAAACATAACCTATAAGTTAGCAAGTCTAATCTTTTGAGAATACGTACATACATAAATGGGCGAAACAATTTTAAATATCAAATACAAAATTCGCGTATTAGGAAGTTTGATCAATTATGACAAATTATAATTGCACAGTAATTGTCAGAAATAATATATTTATAAATGCGTTTACCGGTTCAGTTTCACACCTCGTATTTCTGCACTTTCGAAGTCACAATTACTTTTAAAATATTGCGATACCATGAATATATCTATTTCCAGTAGATTTCTGCGATTGGCTTTCACGAAACCCTCCTTTAACATGTTTTTAACAATATTCTTCAGCTTCTGTTTTTAAGGTTCACATAGCCAAAACAAATTATTGACACAGAAAAACATATTTGAGAATTACTGACACGTAAACTGTGATTGGTCGAAAATCCGACCCCTTTGACGTCAGAGGGGTCCTCCAATCGACATCGTGATAGAAAATTCATATTTCAACATTAAATTAAAAATAGTAAACAATATGTGAAAAATATTTTATGGGCGTTTTTAAAATTAGAATTTTATAAACTATAAGATCCAATAATTGGAAAAGTGATATCTGACTTTGGAAACAACCCTATTGAATTAATTCTGATTAACTTACTTGTAATACGAAGTAATTAATGAAGAGTAATTTACTTGTAATTTAAACTAATTATGAGTAATCCACTTATAATCTAGAGTAATCCAGTTCTATTTAGGAGTGACCCAGTTCTAATCTAAAGTAATACATAGGCAATCTGGAGAAAACCGTGGCAATAGAGAGTAATACACTTCTAATCCAGATCATTCGCAGGAATTCAGGTTGAAAATTCATGTATTATGTCGAAAATTCGTCTTTTTCCTTATTAAATTGATCTCCTTGGATGAAAATTTATGAGTAAAAAAACTTAAACTATTGCGTGAAAAAATAATCTATGTACTTTGAAGGAAATTCCACAATTTTGTTAAAAAGTTTGGTTGTTGTTGAAAATTCAAATGTTTTTTTGAAAATGTATCCTTTTTGGTTAAAAATTAAACTATTTCAGTGGAAAATCGATTTCTTTAGTTGAGAATTCGAATATATTGTTCGAAAATTTTTTCTTTTGTTGAGAATAATTTTGTTCAACTGAAAAATTTAATTCTCTTATTTTCATTTGATAACTCAGCTTTTATAGTTGAGAATAAATTCAACTAATTGGTTGAAAATTCATCTTTTTGGTTAAAGACTGAAATACGCTGATAAAAAATTTAACTAGTGGGTTGAAAATTCGCCTTTTAGGTATTAAATTAATCTCCTTGGTTCACAATTCACGAGTGAAAAAACTTCAACTATTTCGGGTAAAAATAATCTATTTACTTTGTACGAAATTCCATAATTTTGTTCAAAAGGTTTTTTTTTGCTGGAAATTCAACTGTTATGTTGAAAATGTATCTTTTTTGGTTGAAAATGTAACTATTTTGGTGGAAAATCAATTTCTTTAGTTAAAATTTAAATATATTGCTCAAAAAATTTTATTTCCGTTGAAAATAAATTTTTTAAATTGAAAAATTTAATTATTTTATTTTCATTTAATAATTTAGCTTTTAGACTTGAAAATTCAACTACTTGGTTGAGAATTCATCTTTTTGGTTAAAAACTGAAAAGCGTTGATACAAAATTTAACTAGTTGGTTGAAACTTCGTCTTTTTCGGTATTAAATTAATCTCCTTGGTTCACAATTAATGAATAAAAAAACTTCAACTATTTAGTGGAATAATAATCTATGTACTTTGAATGAAATTTCATAATTTTGTTCGAAAGGTTTTTTTTTTGTTGAAAATTCAACTGTTTTGTTGAAAATTTATCGTTTTTGGTTGAAAATTTCACTATTTTTGTAAAAAATCAATTTTTTTAGTTACAAATTCGAATATATCGTTCAACATTTTTTTCTTTTGTTGAAAATAAATTTTTTTAACTCAAACATTTTATTTCTTTCATTTTCATTTGTTAATGTAACTTTTAGAGATGAAAATTCAACTACTTGGTTTAAAATTAATCTTTTAGGTTAAAAAGATAAAAACGTTAATAAGAAGTTTAACTAGTTGGTTGAAAATTCGTCCTTTCCGGTATTAAATTAATCTTCATGGTTGAAAATTCATGAATAAAAAAACTACAACTATTTCGTGAAAAAATAATCTATTTACTTTGTACGAAATTCCATAATTTTGTTCAAAAGGTTTTTTTTTTGTTGAAAATTCAACTGTTATGTTGAAAATTTATCTTTTTAAGTTGAAAATTTAACTATTTTGGTGGAAAATTAATTTCTTTAGTTAAAATTAAAATATATTGCTCAAAAAATTTTATTTCCGTTGAAAATAAATTTTTTAAACGGAAAAATTTAATTATTTTATTTTCATTTAATAATTTAGCTTTTAGAGTTTAAAATTCAACTACTTGGTTGAGAATTCATTATTTTGGTTAAAAACTGAAAAGCGTTGATAAAAAATTTAACTAGTTGGTTGAAACTTCGTCTTTTTCGGTATTAAATTAATCTCCTTGGTCCACAATTAATGAATAAAAAAACTTCAACTATTCAGTTGAATGATAATCTATGTGCCTTGAATGAAATTTCATAATTTTGTTCGAAAGGTTTTTTTTTGTTGAAAATTCAACTGTTTTGACGAAAATTTATCGTTTTTGGATGAAAATTTCACTACTTTTGTGAAAAATCAATTTTTATAGTTGCAAATTCGAATATATTGTTCAACATTTTTTTCTTTTGTTGAAAATAAATTTTTTTAACTTAAACATTTTATTTCTTTTATTTTCATTTGATAATTTAACTTTTAGAGATGCAAATTGAACTACTTGGTTTAAAATTAATCTTGTAGGTTAAAAACATAAAAACGTTAATAAAAAGTTTAACTAGTCGGTTGAAAATTCGTCCTTTCCGGTATTAAATTAATCTTCATGGTTGAAAATTCATGAATAAAAAAACTTCAACTATTTCGTAAAAAAATAATCTATGTACCGTGAACGAAATTCCACAATTTGGTTTAAAAGTTTTTTTGTTGTTGAAAATTCAACTGTTTTATTGAAAATTTATCTTTTTCGGTTGAAAATTCAACTATTTTGGTGGAAAATTAATTTATTTAGTTGAAAATTCAAATATATGATTCGAAAATTTTTTCTTTCGTTGGAAATAAAATTTTTTAACTCAAAAATTTAATTCTTTCATTTCCATTTGATAACTTTTAGAGTTGAAAATTGGAAAACGTTGATAAAAAATTTAACTAGTTGGTTGGAAATTCGTTGTTTTTGTTTGATGAAATTTAATTTGTAAATTTAAAATTAAACTATTCCATTTTTGAGTGTAAAGTTATCTTTTTAGGTGGAAATTCAACTATTTGGTTTGATATTTATGTCTTTTGTTAGAAATTCGTCTTTTTTGGTAAAAAGTTTTTTTTTTCTTACAAATTCATCTTTGTTGGTTGAAAACTGTTGTTCAAAATTCATTCTTTTACCTAAAAATGTAACAATTTCATTTTTTATTTTATATTTATGTTTTTATTTAATGATCAACGATTTGGTTGAAAATGCATATATTTTGTTAAAATATTGTCTTTTAATAGAAAATAATCTTCTTTGAAGAAAATTCAACTAATTTATTGAAATTCGAACTAATTTCTATAAAAATCGTTGTTTTTTGGCTAAACATTATTTTTTTGAATTTTAAATGTAACTACTCCATTTCTGGTTAAAAATTGGTCTTTTTCAGTTAAAAATTCATCTGTTTGTTTAAAAATTCATCTGTTTCAGTTGCAAAGTGTATTCTACTGAATATTAATTTTTTTCATAGAAAATTTATCTTCTCGGTTGAAAATTAATGTTTTTGGTGAAAATTCATGATTTTAATGGAAAATTCAACTGTTTTGTTAAAAATTTGCCATTTTGGGTTACAAACTCCACTACTTTGCTCGAATATTATATTATTTTATTGACAATTAACTATTTTGTTGAATATTCGTCTTTCTTTTGCGATTTTTTTTTATTAATTATTTTTTTTAGCTGAAAATTCAATTACTTGGTTGAAAATTCATGTTTTTAATTGAAAATTAAATTATTTGATTAAAAAATATCTAAGTTGTAGAAAATTCAACAATTTTCTTAAAGTAACTTTTTTGGTTAAAAATGCCACTCTTTTGTTGACAATTCGTCTTTTTGGGATAAGAATTCAACTACTTTGGTAGAAAATACAACTTTTAAGTTGGAAATAATTTGCTGTTGTTGAAAATTCATGTATATTGTCGAAAATTCGTCTTTTTAGGTAGAAAATGATTTTTCTTGGTAAAAAATTCATGTTTTGGTTCAAGATTCTTTATTTTAGTCGAACATTCATCTATGTGTTAAACATTGACCTATTTCGTTAAAAAATCTTTGTTTTTTGGTGGAAAAATTTATTTTAAATCGAATATTCAACTATTCCAGTTAAAGATTCATAATTGTAGTTGAAAATTCAACTACTTAGTTGAAAATTAATTAATTTTGTTGAGAATTCACAATCTTAGATAATTCGAGTAGTTCTTCATATAGATGTAATCCAGGTTATCCTGATATAATCCGAAGTAATCCATCATCACTGGACAACAAAATCATCAGAAAATTCCACTACACTTCTTTCATTAATTTGTACAATTACCTACAGGATTTCTGTTCCAGAAAAGTACTGCCCAACTTTGACCTTGCAATTAAATTTGGTTCAGCCTCACCGTGGGGTGTCATAAAAACCACTTGTTGCTTTGCATTTTTATCATTTTGGCAATTTAAATAATTCGAAAAATGGAAATTTTCCAGGATGTAAAAAATGTTTAACTGGTCCTTCCATTCAATTATATTGTAGTTCAGCAGAGAGAACATATGCAGAATCTGAGTATCATTTGGCTGGCAGCACTAAGGCATGTGTCTTCATTAGACGCCGGAAGGGGCGGTTGCCATTAAATAGCATTGGGAAAGCTTCGTGTCCTGAATTAAGCGCTAAATGCATCCACCCAACCTTAAAGTTCTTCGTGGTCGAACTGTAGGATGTTTTGCATACCGGCGCTATGAATGCATTGTAAGGCGCTAAATGCAAAGTGAAATGTCGAATTCAAGACTCCTTTTTGTCAGGACTTTCATAGGGGTGAAATGAAACAGGCGTAGAATGATTTCATAACTAGAGCAGCAGAGAGTTGCTTCATAGGATTTGTTTACTTACGTAGATCTTTATAATGGATGCAAATAATATAGACTCACCTGAAACAAAAAAAATAAATTACTTTCGTTAGTATATTAATTTCTTACTTTGATTGCCTACTTATCAAACTAAAATATATGCTTCAATTTAAAGTATTAAAATGTCATTTTAAATGTTTTTTTTTAATTGTTCGATTTTCTAGATTTTCAATTAAAGCCGCGCGTCAAAAAAAGGCCTAAATAATATTTGAATAATTCACCTGAAGTGGGTAGAGTTTAATCATATTGAGCCATATTTAGGGTAATTATTCAAATGTTAGTTGAGCATTGTTTTTGAGGATCTGCTTCAATTAAAAACTCTTCAACTCTAAAGATGTGTAAATTAAAGTTCCTAAATTTTTATGATTTTGAAGATCAAGAGTTCAATTTTCAATCTTCAAAATTGAAGACATTTCTGATGTATATCATCACACTGACAGCAATTTTATATTGAAAACTTAAACCTCACATAGTTTTTATTGTAACTTTTTAAATTTAAAAAATCTTTGATTTAAAGCATGTATAAATAAAAATACTTACATTTTAATGGTTTTGAAGATCAAAAGTCAAGTTTTTAATTATAAATTTTCCAAAATGAAGAAATATCAGATATAAAGCATCAACATTACAGAATTTTTAATTCAAAGCTCTATACCTTATATAATTTTTAATCCTACATTTAAAAAATTAAAAACTCAATTGAACTTTTAAGATTTACTATTCGAAGTTTTGATATTTTTGAGAGTTACAATTGAAAACTCTTTAATTTTAAAGATGCATCAATAACAAATCTTAAATTTTAAACATCAAAATCGAGTTTTTTATTTTAAATCTTCTAAATTGAAGAAATTTTGAATATAAAGCCTACTCATTAACTAATTTTTATGTGTAAAACTCAAAACTCGCATCATTTTAAATTTTCAAAATTAAAAACTTTTGAATTTCAAAGATTTAAAATGCCATATTCTGCAATTTGAAAGAATTACGATTGTAAACTCTTCAATTTTAACAATTTATAAATAATATTTCTTTAGTTTAGATGATTTTTAATTCATGTGCTCTATTCTAAATCTTTCGAATTGAAGAAATTTTAAATGGAAAACATAAAAATTACCAAATTTTGAATTGTAAAACTTAAAACTCTAATATTCAATAATAGCAAATTGGGAAAATTCAAAAATTCAATGTTAAAGATTTAAAATACCAAGTTTTACAATTTTGAAGAATAACGATTCAAGACTCTTTAATTTTAAAGATATATCAATAAAATTTCTTAAATTTAGAACATTTTGAAAATGAAATTGTTCTATTCTTAAGCTTCCAAGTTGAATAAATTTCAAATATAAATGATCAAAATTACTTAATTTTTAACTGTAAAACTTAAAACTTGCATAGTCTTCAATTGTAAATTTTCCAAATAAAAAGCTTTTCGATTTTAAGGAATAAAAATACCAGGGTCGACCATTTTTAAGATTTGCAATTGAAAACTCTTCAATTTTAACAATTTATAAACAAAAATTCTTTAATTTGGATAATTTTGAAGATTTTGAGGTCAAGTATTCAATTGTAAATATTCAAAATTCAAGAAATTTAAAATGTAAATCACGAAATTTTCTATTAAAATTTCTACAATTTTGAAGAGTTACAATAAAAAACTTAAAAAATTAAAAAATGCAAATATAACCATTCTTAAATGTTGAAAATCTAAAGTCGAATTCTCAATTTTCAATATTTTAAATTGATGAAATTTCGAATGTAAATTCTCAACATGGCCGAATTTGTAATAAACATAAAACTCGCATAATTTTTAATGATGAATTATCAAAATGCAGATCTTTAATTTGAAATATTTAAAATGTGAATTTCTTAATTCTTAAAGAGCTACGATTGAAAACATTTCAATTTTCAAATTTAATAAATACTTTTTTTTTTAATTTGTATGGTTTTGAAGATCAAATGTGAAGTTTTCAATTCTTAATCTTCAAAAATTCAAAAATTTTTCATTTTTTATATTGAAAATTGAACTTTTCCAAAAAAAGCATTTAAAATTGTATCATTTTCTATTACAAAAATTATATGTCGAATAGTCTTCAATTGTAACTAATTAAAATTGAAGAAATTAAATTTAAAAATCGTTAAAATCGAAGAATTTTAAATTGTGAATCTTCTAAATTGAACTATTCCAACAAAAAGTATAAAACTACATACCCGTCAAACACAAATCTTGCAAATGAAATAATTTGCTTTTGTGTATTTTTAAAATTCAAGAATTTCGAATTGTAAGTTGAAAATTAAAAATCTGAATAGTAAAACTGTAAAATTGAAGAGTCTTCAATTTTGAAAAAGTACAATTTGAAATTATGCATGTTTCAAGTTTTACAATTCAAAAATCTTCAAATGTTATGATTCACATTGTATAAATCTTCAATTTGGAAGATTTAGAATTAAAAACTTGACTTTTGATATTCAAACTCATCAAAATTTCAGAATTTTTCTTTTTGCATCTCTGAAATTGAAAAGTTTTCAATTGTAACTCTTCACGATTGTAGATATTTTCGGATGACATTAAGATATTATAATACACTTATGAATTTGAGGAAAATAATTTTTAAAAATGTTTGATACATTTGATGCAATTTTTCAAGCTAAGTATGAAAAGATGAGATTCCTGTTTTGTATGAGAATTTAATAGAGGATTCATTACTAAAGTTGATGATTCACATTTAAAAATTCTTCTATATGAAAGATTTAGAACTGTGATTGCTTTACTCTTCATCGTCAAACTCATACAAATTTAAGAATTTTTTTTCTTAGTCTTTAAAATTGAGGTGTTTTCAATTGTCACTCTTCACAATAGTAGATATTTTCGGGCGACATTAAAATATTTAAATACTGTTACCAATGCAAAGAAAATTGATTGGAAAAAATGTTTCAGAAATTTGATTCAGTTTTTTATGCAAAGTATAAAAAGATGAGATTCCTATTTTGTACGATTAGTTATGAGAGGAGTTCTTATTCAATTTGATGGTTCTAATTTTTAAATTCTTCAATTTGAAAGGTTTAGAATTGAATTCTTGACTTTTGATCTTCTAACTCATCAAAATTTAAGAATTTTTTTTTCAATCTTTAAAATTGACGAGTTTTCAATTGTAACTCTTCAGAATTGTAGGTATTTTCAGACAGAATTGAGATATTTTCATACATCCATGAATTCGAAGAAAATTAATTTAAAAAAATGTTTCAAAAATTTGATGCAATTTTTGATACAAAATATAAAAATATGAAATTCCTGTTTTTTATGAGAAGTTATTAGAGGAGTTATCATGGTAGCGAACGTGATTTAATAATTAATCCAGTTCGCTGGAAAAGAGGTATTTAATATTTGAAAATGATTTTGCTGCCTTTCACGCGCTGCATTGTTGTCCGAGACTCGTTTATAGCTGTCGACGCGTCGCGTCGGGCTCCCTTTGCGTTATTATTAATATTTTTAATTAAAGCGTCACAAAAGGTTTGAGCACATGCTGCTCATGAATCGACGAGAAAAAAATAAGAGACTCATATCCAAAACGAGAAGTCGATCTGGCCTTTGTTTATTTTTTTCTCCTTTTTCTTCTCACTTTGGCACCCTCCTTCATCGTAATCAGCTTTAAGCGTCCACCACTCGACATTTTCGATGAGAGCGGATTTAGTCGTTGAATTCATTTTCCCGGTTTAACCATTCGTTTCCGTCCGCGATTCGCAAAGAACACGAAACAAAAATAATTCCTTCCACCGTTCTTGTTTTAGTTTCATTATACGGATGTGCATTCCACACTAAAAAGTAACGTCTACCTTTAATATTACATTCCAGCATTATTTGTGGAAGGCCATGAACAATATGAAAGTTCTGCGTTTCTTTTTTAGAGGTAGAATAATGGAATTTTTTTGATTTCCTAATATTTTCAAGAGTTATTTCAAAATCATGATTATGTCTTTTTTAAATTTAGGGAAATGTAGTAAAGATTGGGACGGGTTTAGATTTTGGCCCATAACTTTTTTCCATGATAATATTTTTGGGCTTTCGTTACACCGTTTTGAAGGTCTATTAAATAGCTTACTTTTCGTGAACAAAACATAATTACGATGCAAACAAAATTTTACAGCTGATTTTCTGAATGTCTTCCAATCTTTCAAAAATGTTTTTAGCATAAGTTGGGACACCTCTTAAACTTGAAAAATGAGAGTAAAAAATAATCTTGAAATGCCACAGTGAGTGAATATTTATTTCAAACCCCCGAAATCAGTGATCATCGGTTCATATTTTCTCTTGTGACGAGACATGCTGAAATTTAGAGTGTGAAAAGTACATAAAAGTTACCAAAAGTGCGATTATTTTTAGAATTAACACTCAAAAGTTACTTTAAGACGATTTTCAGTGAAAAAATAGGGTATAGGTATCAATAAACGTGTCCCAATCTATACGGTAGACGTGTCTCAACCTATACATTTAACGGCATTTTTGCTTTGTTGGGAGAAAAGAATAATCTGCAATATATGAACAATCCTCTTCAGATATAACAATTCATTTATTTCATAACAAGTTTTTAATTCAGAACACATTGAACTCATTTGCCTTGCAATTTCAATTAGAAATATTCAGGTAATGGGGGTTGAATAATGTCTATAGGATAATTGTTCTACTGCTTGTAAACCCACTGTTTGGTGCAGCTGCAATAAGTATGAACCATCTCGTCGAGTTAACATAAAAAGTGAGCTACTACTAATACTAATATGTGATAGTAATAACAGGTGGCACCGGTGTAAAAAAAATGGAAAAAACGCGCTGTCCCATCCTATACAGTGTCACAACCTGTACGATACTCCCCTACTAATGGAAGTAACTTATCATAATTCTAGACTTTAAAAATTTTTAAATCCTTTAAGAAGCCGTTCAAAAACTGTTAAACGAGAGAGTTGAGGTTTTCAGCTAGATATCGGATGTTTTATAAAATAGTTGACTTTTTAACTCGAAATGATAAATTTCTACGAAGAAAGATAATTTTTTAACCAAATTGTGTAATTTTTGAAAAACCAAATAATTTATTTTAGACCAAACCGTTGCATTGACAACCAAATAGTCGAAATTTAAAGCGAAAGGGATGATTTTTCAACAAAATGGGGTAATTTTTAAACATAGAAGATTAAACTTCGACCAAAAATAGTTTCATTTTGAACAAAATAGTGTAATTTTCAAATAGGGAAAAATTTCTATCCAAACAGATGAATGCGGGACAAAAAGTTGAATTTTTAACAAAATAATTTAATTTTTAACACCATAATTAAATTTTCAAAAAATAGTTAAATTTTCAACCAAAATTATGAACCTTGAACGAAGAAAAAATAATTTGTAATAAAGAAGTACAAATTTCAACCAAATAGTTGAATTCTTGATCAAAAAGATTAATTCTCAACGAAAAATATATCTATTAGTTAATATTACAACCAAGACAAAATTCTAATTTAAAACAAAAAATATTTGAATTTATCTAAAAAGAAGATTTATTATCAGCGTAAAATGTAATAATTTATATTTCAACCAGAAAGAATTTTAACTTTGAATAAAAAAATAGTTAAATTCAACCAAAAAAGACGTATTAAAGAAGTTGAATCTTCAACCAAAGCATATTGATTTTCAAGCAAATAGTTTCATTTTTAACCAAAAAAGAGAAATTTCGTACAAAAAAAAATTAATTTGCAAACTAAAAAGTTGAAATTTCACTAAGAAAGTTTAATTTTCAAACCAAAAAAGCGAAGTTTTAGCAAAGTAGATGAAATTTCAACCAAAAAGATGAGTTTTTCACCAAGAAGACGACTTTTTAACAAAATACATCAATTTAAAAAAAATAGTTGAATTTTCAAGCAAAATGGACGAATTTTCAAAAAAATAAATCAATTTTTATTAATTGTCATTAGAATAATATCATCAATAATAATATGAAGTATTAAAAAACTCCGAAGAATAAATTAAGTAACACAAAAAACGGAGATTGAATAAAGGAACGAAAGCGACATATATTTGGAAAAATTTTCAAATTCATTAAAATCTTTCATATTTGTTAAAATCCGTGGAGATCCCTTTTTTAATTTTCAACCCTTTTTTAATTCCTTTAGAATCTTTGAAGCGGTTAAAAATCTGTAGAAATAATTATTTTTAAATTCCTTCTGAATAAAGATAGTTAAATTTCTCTAGATATCCCTTAAATCTTGTGAAATTCTTTTAAATTCCTTTAAACCTTTGGAAACCCTACAAAAGTCTTTGATATCCCTGGGCATATTAATATCTTTTGAAAGTTTTTTAATTCTTTCATATCTCTTGAAATGGTTGAAATCCGTAGAAATCCCCCGAAATAAAATTTATATTACTCCCAAAAGTTCTCTAAAAATTTTTATTACATCCTAAAAATTTATTGAAATCTTGAAAATCCATTAAAATAAAAGAAAATATTAAAAATCCTTTTAATATACATTAAATTAAATTCATTTATTAAAGTTCTCTGAAAAATGTTCAAATCCATAGAAATCTTTGATATATTTGTAGATTCAATAATACATATTTTTACGAACTGTTTGGGAAAATGTTGTAGACATACCAATTGAATCAAAAGCTGTACGCTTTTCAACTATAAATTTTTATATTAGGTAAAAAAATGGTACCTTTAGTAAGTGTACAAATATGTGTATCAGAAAATAAAGTTATTTTAATTACATGTGAAATGCTAGATTAGTTTCCAGTAAGCCTTTCAGCAATTTAGGTATTATTTATCAATATTATTGTTCTATACAAACTTAATTAAATAAAATTCAATTCAATGGGCAAAAAACAAATATAAATAAAAATAACTAATTTGAATATTTGCTTGCTTCAAAGGCCATTTTGTAGACCTTAATCAAAGTAACATTTTGTCTCTGGACTCTGTTTATCGTATCCAGCACGGTTTCGTGAGAAAGATAAATTTTTTATTTTCCTATTTTTACTTTTTATGACTAAAACTATAAATGCTGGCGGTGGAAGGCTGAATAACGAAATGACCAGTTTCTTTGAAGCAGAAAAAATATATCGGCATTTTGATTACAAAATTTCTTCGAAAGTTAACGCGTCGTCAGACTACAGACAGACATACATGTTAAAAGAGAACCTTTTTTGCTGACACAGGAAGTCTCAAAACGTCGAAAATGGATGAAAACTGGTCAGGTCCAATTTCACAAGAATCCAATGCCTTCCATTATAAGTGATGAGAGTGCAAAGAGGAAAATTATTCTTCAGTCATGGTTCCATAATGATAAATGAAAATGGTTCACCTATCGGAAGTATCGGTTAAGTTTGGTGAACATTTGCAATGCAAAGAAACTGCCAAGTACAACTACATGAGCTTGTAAAAGCAAAGTTGGCCCAGTAATTAAGAAAAAAATCCTAATAAAATATACTAAGAAAATTTTATTTATAAAGACCTAATGTTTCCAGAGGTTCTTTCAAAATAATGACTATGTTTTATTATTCTCTACTAATGGAAGCAATTTATCATAACTGTAGCTTCTAAAATGTTTTGAATTTTTAAAGAAGACTTGGAGGATGAATGTAGTTTTATAATAAGTTAATCAGCGTTTTTTTGGAGTACCAGAAAGTTTTAACTCGGCTAGTTTACGAAATGGACCTCAAGATTTTGCTTAGCATTAACTCAAGTGCAGTTTAATCTCGAGTGCAATTCTCTTGTCATGAAAGAACCATGCACCTGACAGTGATCTCACACTTTAAAGTTCAGTCTCTCCACGTCAGCGAAAAAAGCCACACCATTAGCCGACCATAATGGAATGTAGTTTAGCAGAATGGTGAGATTTTGGTTCTTCTGTGAGCTAGTGAGTTGCTTTCAGAGAGAATCAACTGACAGAATGTTGAAAACAAGAAGAGAGAGAGAGAGAGATCTGAAAATGATATTGTAACATGGACAGGATTATAACGTGATCTGGCTGGTTATAATGAGGTGCGTGGTAGTCCCTGGCTGCTCGCGGGAGATAGCAGCTTGCTGCCCACTTAATTGACCAACCCCTTTGAACACCCTTCTCTCTGACTCTCACTTCGGCAAATCCCACTACCCCCTAATGACCTATATTCCTCGTTTCCCTATTCCCAGATCTTTGCGGTATTAACCTACTTTCCTACAATCTAGAGGAATTCAAAACATTTCACAAGCTGAGAAAATATTCTTCAAGAAGTGGATGGAAATATTTTACACTAATTAGAGGACTTTTCTATATTATGTCTCCCTATTATAAAAAGATCTCGTCGCCGCTGTGTCAGAAATCGGGGGCCTGAGGCCAACATTACCCTGGTGGCCACATTACTCCGGGTACCATATTGTCACATGCTCCACATTACCCCATGTGCCATATTGCCCCAGGTGCCACATTACCCCCAAAGCCACGTTTCCCTGTGATCCGCATTATGAACCCAGGTTTTACTACATTATTACCCTACCCTCTACCTCTAGCTAAGTCTCTCTCTACTAAAAATACCTTAAGTACGCCTTACAGGGCTTGAATCGACTAGAAGGCTTGAAAAAAGTAGCATTATTCGCATGAAATTACAAAAAAGGTCGCATTAAATTTTTGAAGATGTAATGAAAAAAACAGTATCAGACACTGAATGACTGATATTATAACTTTATTTGTTTAGCAATACAGAGTACATCATTTTAATTGATTTTCAAATATTTTTTGCAAAATAAAAATAAACTATAAAGTTAAAATAATATTCTAACGATAGTCACTTAACTTAAAGGATTCTGAAACTGGGTATCAAATATTTCTTTTTGAACTATTAAACTTGTCAACTTCGCTTACTCTCAAATGAGAGAAGTTCATAATTTACTCTAATTTTGAACTTCAGAAACAATTATTTTGGACATTTTACACTTAAAATTACTCGACAATCATGACTTTTTTGAGACTATATAATTTGAATATGAAATTTTTCATTTTTTAATCATTCAAACTTCACAGCCCAAAATGCTTTTGAAATGGGTGGAGTAGGGTGATTTTTCACGAAAATAGGGAAATAATAGGGAATATATTCTTAAAAGATAAATTAATATATATACAATATTACATTTTTTATAAAACGCTTAAAATTCTTAATATTTTAAGTCGACGTATATTGCATTTTTAACAAAGTATTTGAATATCAAACCAAAGAAGACGAATTTTCAATGAAAAGATACAAATTTATAACAAAATAATTGAAGTTTTACCGAAATATTTGAATTTTCAAACGAAAAAGATTAAACTTCAACCAAATAGTAAAACTTTGAAGCCAAAAAGACGACTATTTAAGAAGCAGTTAAATTATTATTGAATTTTCAACAAAAAACATAATTTTCAGCAAAAGAAATGAATTATCAACAAAATAGTTGCATATACAACCAATCAGTTAATATTTAAAACAAAAGAGACGAATTTTCTACAGAATATTTTTAATTATTAACCAAATAGTTGAATTTTCGAGCAAAAAGGCGAATTTTTTGAAACGCAGTTAAATTATCAATCAAAAAATTAAAAATTTCAATAGAAACATAAATTCCAGGGATAACAAAAGAATTTTCATCAAAAAAGTTTGATTTTCAACCAAATACTTGAATTTTCAAGCAAAAAGACGATTTTTTTAAGAAACAGTTGAATTTTCAAGAAAAAAGTTAATTTTGAAGGCTAAAGATGCATTTTTAATAAAAAAAAGCAATTTTCTACTGCAGAAGATAAATTTTTAATCCATAAGGACGAATTTTATATCCAAAAATACGAATGTTCAACAAAACAGTTGATTCTCGAACAAAATAGTTGAATTTTCTACCAAGTGGTCGAATTTTGAAATAGAAGAGATTAAACCTCAGGCAAAAACAGTAGGATTTTCAATCAAAAGAGAGGAATTTTCAACAAAATAGATCAATTTTTATGCCAAAAAGGCGACTTTTTCGCAAGAGAGTTAGAGATGAATTTTCTATTCAAATGGGTGAATGTTCAACTAAACGAAGAAAAGGTAGAATATGTTATTTTATTTTAATTTCTTGATATTTTAAATTTCCGCACCTAAAAACGATCATTTATTAAAATTCATGAAGGTAAGATCCAGTATGCTCTAATGAAATTTTGATACTGAATAATCAGTATTTATAGAAGTGGTTTGAAAATATTTGGCGTAATAATTGAGTTTTACAATCAATCTCTCATTCTTTATCTAAATACCTATACGCATATACATTTTATTATTTACTACAAAATACTTTTATCACAAAATTTGACACATATCATATTTTGACTTTTGATAGTATAATTTGAATTTTATAATTAATAACAGAATAAAATCTTCTCTCTAATTTAAAAGTTATTTTTCAACAGAAATTCATTATTTCATCTTATTAATATGACATTTTGCAAATTTTATTTAGTTAGGGTATAAAGTGTTGACGAATTGCAAAAATTTTTTAAAAACAAATCACAAAATAAAAGCATTTATTACCAGTAACTGTCAAAGACAAGAAATATTTTAAATGAAGTTGACTCACATGGACGTGAAAATGACATCAACAAGGCAATAAACTTTTTATTCGTGAATTCTTTCTTGCGTAAAAAAGTTACTGACACTTTTGGATATATGCTTTTTATCTTATCGACTAGTAATAAATACATCTATAAACGCGAAGCACATAGCATCAAAGTGAAATGTAAAATCAAACAATCTGACGTTTTAAAAATAAAACCGTAGAAATATCGGAATTGTGAATTGAGAATCAGGGGTGAGCTTTGCTTATAGAGCCACGAGAAACCCCTCTTCTATAATTTTGAATTTTAAAACTTGCAGTAAAAATTCATAGCGATAATTTTTGTTAACTTCCATAACATGTTGGTGGGCACTCTTTTGATTTAAGAAATGCCTACACTGTTAGAAATTTCTGTAAGAATGTTCAGAGATGCGTCAATAAAGCTTTATGCAGAAATCGTTTCGAAGTTTCTCTAAACAGGAACATACATTTCTGCAACGGTAACTGCATAAAGCTTAAGTTACATGTTTCAGAAAATTCTGTTACAATTCAGTAATTTTCAGTTGCTGTAACTAAGAATTTCAAGGGATTAAGAAATCTTTTCGGATAATTAATTTTCATATAAAATATGCAGTCTGTATTTGTCCTGACAACATAAATAGTAAGAAAATATCAGTAAAGTTAATATAAACACATTTGATTCATTGAGTATATTATATAAGCTAGATACGTACGTGGCCATTTACATATAAACTTCGTTCACATATAGTCTTATTGTAATTTATATTGTTGAGATAAATATACACTGCAAATTCATATTAAAATTAATTAACCAACGAAACGACTCAAAATTACAGATATAATCTATCGAGCCAAGAGGGCGTCATTTGACGTAAACAGCGGACTCACCATTCAATTGAAACCTGGATTAATGAATGATTTACGGAGCTGCTGCTAGTCACTTGCGGTCCTGATGTACCTTTTTAGAAGTTCATTTACGAGGAAGATTATCTCAGTATCTTGTGACTATTTTATTGCAAACATAATTCGCTCATCAACCGCGCTTTTAAGTCGTTGCCTTAAATCGTGACTTCAACACTTTCTCAAGTTTTTATTCTTCTCGTGCAAATTTCGAATCCTTTTTACTCTTAAGATCATTCAATATCAGAGCAATAAGTTTACTGCATCGTTATAATTCAACACAACCTTTTGCAGTGCATTGCCGCCCATGACCACAACCACCATACTGTGTCCGCTTCGAACGCGATCGAGAAGCAAGGAGTGCGCAGCTGCTAACTATGCACTTCTTTTGGTCACGATGACTTGTATTTCGGTTACCATTTAGGAATTTTAGGAAACTATTTGTAATTTTCAGATACAGTTTCTGAATGTTAATAAAAATTTAGTAAATTTACTAAAAAATCTACTGAATTTCGTTTTCAGCAACCTGATTTCGTAAGTTTCAGTTACTTTGTATCTCAAATGTGTCGGAATCATCTGAACATATTTAAAAGTGTAGCTTGTTTCTGGGTTTAAACTAGTTTTTTAGTTTATCACCAAGCAACACCGATTAACCAAATAACTAAGGATCTGAGAGAAAAAAGGAGAATTGCATTGCAGTAACGAGTGGTTACCAATCTCTTCCCTTACCTCTCTGACTCGTTCGGTTGATTTGAAACTTGATTCTGTTTGTAGCATCTAAACCCCGCATCCTGGGGACGGCTGGGTAAAGAAGACTGGGAAAAGGAATAGAGAGAGGGAACCAGACCACCAATCTGCCGTTGCAAACACGTGCTTGGAATCCCCATATATCGAAAAAGACCGATGCGATATGCCCGCTTTTGTCGGTTTTCTTGCCATTGGTCAGACTCCAAGAAAACGAGGCTTTGCTCATCGATATCGATTACGTTTGCGTCTATTTTATATTCCGATCACGCATGCCAAATACATGCCGGTCGATGCTCCACCGAAAGTTACATTCGAAAATCAGAGAGCGACATTTGCGTAGGAATCGAAACATTGGTATTTACTTAATTTGACAGCCCGATTATGCTAATATGATTGTTAGGAGTTATATTAAAAATCTTATCTTAAGAACAATACTTAGAGCGTAGACTGGGGCAAAGTTGTCCATATCCCTGACTACAAATCATCTTGTCGGAGCTAGAATTATTACCGTGTCGATTATTGAATTAGATTTTGAATTTGAATCAGACAAAAGTGATTGATTCGAAGTCAATTTTGACTGATTCAAATAATGACGATTAGATGACTGCCAAATCAGTCTGAAGTGACTTTTAAAATCAGTGAATTTAACTCACTGATATAATTAGTCATTTTAAATGATTCCATCTGATGAATTTTCAAGCAAAGAAGTTAAAATTCAACTAAAAATGACATAGTTAACTTTGTGAGTAACAAAATTAATTTTCAAGGCAAGAAACTAGTTTTAAAGAAAATAGTTAAATTTTCAATTGAATATATAAATTTTCAACCAAAGGGCTGAATTTTTAACTAAAATGATGAACGTTTAACTAACAAACCAAATTTTTAACAAAGTAGTTTCAGTTACAAAAAAAATGTATTTGACGCCCAGAAAATTAATTTTCTGGCAAAAAAGACGAATGAATCTTTAATAAAAAAAAAAAACATTTTAACAAATTAGTTCTACTTTGAAGCAAGTAGTAAAATTTTCAATCAAAACAGATTCATTCTCAACGAAAACTTGATCTAATATTTTATATTTCTACTGAAAGAGATTTAAACTTTAAATAAAAAACCGTTGATGTTGACCCAAAAATTATTTTCATTTTAAATCAGAAACAGTTGAGTTTAACCAAAAAGATTCATTGTCTGCCAATAAAGAAGAATTTTCAACAAAATACATGAAATTGTAACCAAGCAGTTGAATTTTCAACTAAAAAAGATCAATTTGCGACCAAAAATTCAACACTATAATTTGCTGCAGGAAAAATTAATTGTTAGCGACAAAAACAACAAATTTTCAACAAAATAGTTAAATGTTCCACCATATAGATGAATTTTAAATTTCAACAAGCTAAATTTTCAAATGAGTAAAACAAAATTTTGAACAAAATAGTTAAGTTGAAAAAAAAATAAAAAAGCAGATTAGGTTTCAAATGAAATGATAAATCATTAACAAGAACAATGAGTTGTTATCATCACAGGAGAACGTTGTACCAATTAATTGAATTTTGAACCAAAATTATTAATTATCAGCTACGAAGATCACTTATCAATCATTAGAGAAGAATTTTTGAACAAAATGCATGACATTTCTACCAAAAAGTTGAATTCGCAACTAAAATAATGAATGTTTAAGCAAAACAAATGAATTTTTAACAGATTAGTTCAACTCTTAACAAGTAGTTGAATTTTAAACCAAAAATATCAATTCTGAACATAGTTGATATTTCGAAAAATACATTTTTTATTGTAAATAAAATCAGTTTATATTTCAACCAAAAAATGTTCTAATTTTAATTCCAAAACAGTTAAATTTGAACGAAAAAGACGAATTTTAAATAAAATAGTTGAATGCACACAATAAATGACGAATTTTCCACTAAAGTATTATGCATCTTCTACAACAAAAAATTTATTCCTGACAAAGTAGTTCAAATTTCAATCAAGTAGTAATATTTTCAATAAAAAAATAAGCTATTATAAAAAATGATATTTTCACCAACAAATATTTGAATTTGAAATAAAAAAAAACTTGAATAAAACCAAAAAGATGAATTTCGAATACACAAGATTTATTTTCTACCGGTAAAGAAAAATTGATCTAATCAGTAACGTCCACTGACCGAATCGTTAATTTTGAATTATCTAAACTGTAACTTTAATTAATTAAATTAGTAATTTTGATTAACATTATCAGTGACTTTCACTAATTAAATCAGTCACTTTCATTGATCTTATTCATTACTCTCAATGTGTTAATCAGTCATTAATGGTTAATTCTAATCATTGAATAAATTAAAACTAAAATCAGTCATTATATGTGACTACTTGATTCAGTCAGAAATGTGGACTAAATCATCAATTAAAACGACTGTTTAGGCAGTAGATACAACACCAGACAAAATTGTGCATCCGCTTAAAAAAATTGGATAAAAAACTGGCATGTCTTAAAATGTGACTAACTCTGCGAAAAAAATTGAGTTAGAAGGATGTCAATTGTGGAAGAGCGGTGACTGGGTCCTTCATTACGTGAACGCACTTGCTCATTCATCGCAGCTCATTCAGCAATTTCTGGTAAAACACAATCTTACACAACTTCAACAGCCCGTATACAGCGCTGATCTGACTACCTGTGATTTCTGGCTGTTTCCCAAATTGAAGTATCCTCTAAAAGGAAAACGTTTTCAAGACGTGGATAAAATAAAGCAGAATGCGACGAAGCAGATGTTATCTATTCCGAAAAGTGATTTTAAGGAGTGCTTCCGAAACTAGAAGGATAGCTGGAAGAAGGTTGTTGTTTCCAAGTGGGAGTATTTTGAAGGGGATATCATTGCCACGAACCAGAATTATCTATTACTTCTGGTACAACACAAGGTCGGATACTTTCCGGACACAACTCGAATGACCCAATTTCATGTCAAAGCATACCTAATTAATTTGAATAGTCAAATAGAGACCGACTTTAACGTAGAGTGTTTGAAAAAGTAAAAAAATAGGTAAAGTTAAGGAAGAAATATAGAATAGAGAACCATATTCACATGTGGAAAGGCATACGCTGCAATATAATAGAAGTTGATAAGAGCTAGAACGTGAGCCAGACTCAGGGTGTTTTCTTATCTCCGGAAGTCGTCATGCTGGAGACCTTCAAGGAAATGATAAAGGGATGTTGAAAGGATTGCTAAAGAAAGTAGGAAGCGAGGAAGTAGTAACGCTTAAGAAGGGATATAGGACTCCTAAGGCATCAAGGAGATTTGAATTTTAAATAGTCCTGTTGACTACCAGCTGCAGCTTCCACTTGATACGGATTAACCTGGGTCGCTTTTCTTACTCTGCACTGCTCCATTTCCGTCAGCGGTTTCTGTAATACGTCTTGAAATTTACTTCTGAATTCATCTTCAAGTCTCATTGTAAACTGTACTGCTTTTAAAGAACAAATTTATAAGATATAAAGGAGATGTTGTAAAGTATTATTGTTGCGCAATAAAGCTTTATTCATTATGTAAAGAAGTGTATAAAGCGGTATAAGGAGCCCTTCAAAAACTACAGCACGCACTAAAATGAAACACAAATCATACAAACATAATTGCATTTTTAACAAAACAGTTGAAATTTTAAAGAAAAAATATAAATTTTCTACGAAAAGAGTAGAATTACAAAAAAAAAAGTAAACTTCAACTACAAATATTTGCATTTGAAGAAAAAAGTTGAGTATTTAAACCAATAAGGCAATTTTTAGAAGACCGTTGAATTTTCTGTATAACAAGACAAATTTAGAAAAAAAGTTGAATTTGCGAAGAAAAATATGACTCTTTAAAAAAAGAGTTGAATTTTCAAGCCAAGAAGACAAATTTCGTAGAAGACATTTGCACTTTTAATCCAAAAAGACGAATTTTCTATCTAAAAAGATAATTGTGCAACGAAGCAGTTGAATTTTTTACAAAGAAAGATAACTTTTCAACAGAGTAGTTGATGTTTAACAAAAAAATTGTCAAAAAAATGGTTGCTCTTTCAACCAAATCAGATTAATTTTTAACCAAACAGTTGCACTTCTAATTATAAAAGATAATGAATTTTCGATTCAAAAACGCGAATTCTTCACAAAAGAGTTGGTTTTTCTCACTAGAATATTAATTTTTAACTAAATACTTGAATTATTTTACAAAAATAATAGAACTTCCGACACAAAAAGACAAGTTTTCAACAAAACCGTTGAATATTCAAGCTGAAAATAGGAATATTATATAAAATTGTTGAATTTGCAACCAAAAATAATTTAAATTAATCATTCATAATAACTAATTAAGTCTAGTAGATCCCAAAATGTCATTTCACCGACAAACAAACATTACCTCACGCTAGTCAACAAATTAAAAAGAAAAAATTACCTTTTAATCATAAAAAGTTGGATTTCCAACCAAATATTTGAATTTAAAAATAAAAAAGATCAATTTCCAACCACGAATGGAATGGTTAAATTTGCATTTTGAGAAATTGATTTTCAACAAAGAAACTCAACTGAATAGTTCAATTTTCAATTAAAGAGATGAATCTTCAACTAATAAAATCAATGTTTAACAAAGTAAACTTTCAACCAAGTAGTTGAATTTTTATTTAAAAAATTAATTTTCTAGGAAAAAGACGCAATTACAATAAAATGCATAAATTTTCAACCAAATAGTTCAATTTCTAACTAAAAGCGATCAATTTTCAGCCAAAAATGAATTGTTAAATTTTCGGTTATGAAACTTAATTTCCAGCTGGAAAAAAAACGAATTACAAAAAATCTTTCATCAAGAAAACATTTTTTTTATCAAAGTATTTCAACTCTAACTAGCTTTTTAACAAAAAAGATAAATTGCCAATTAATAATCAAGAAGTTGCTTTTTTTTTACTAAAAAAGATACATTTTCAACCAATAACGGAATAGTTGAATTTTCAGCTACAAAATCAATTTTCGATGAAAAAATTAATTTATAACAAATTATTTAAATTTTCAACCAAATAGTAGAATTTTGAACCAAAAGAGTTGAATTTTGGACCAAAAATATAACAGTAGACTTTAAAATTAAAAAGAATTAACTTCAAACCATAAATAGTTGGATTTTATTGTTGGGTTTTATGAATTCAGTTCGCATTTAATCGAAAAAACGAGAAAAAGGGGAAGTTTTTTGAAAATCTGGGAAAAATTGATGTTCTTTAAAAAGGAAAAAGAAGGGGAATAGGAATAAGAGTGTGAAGTCTGTATTTAGATGATTTGATTGTGAAATAAAATCACTAATTTTAACTGTTTCAAGCATTTCGAAAAGTTATTATTTAGATAATGCCTTAGTGGCAGTTTCGTGTCCACTAAAAAGAGCTTTTTAATTTTGAATATGCACTCTATTGTCATAAATGCCTAGTTTTAAAGAATAGTTCTCTTCTCGAATCTTAGATGTGCATCGCAAAAAAGCACGTGCATTGAATAGAGAGATATTTATGTTCTGAGTACAAGAGAACGTAAACTTTATTTTTGATCCAGTGAATTTGACCAATTTATATTTCAGATCCGGCATTCGTTTGGTAAGGAAAGCACTTTCATTTCGCTGAATCTTGAATTTCTCGCATAAACATCATTAAAACTTGAGAAGCTCAAATGCTATGCGTTTTCTAAAGCTCCAGCTTCACATGCTTCAATCAGACTTGATTCAATAATTTTAAATAAAAATTGTGCATTTTTTAACTAATTAGAAAATTTTTTCAATCTATGAATGTCTTCAGCATCTAGAACCTGCGATTTATAAATACTTCGCAAACTCGCAAAAATTACAGCCTTTCGGAGGTTTATGTACAGAAAATATACAACGAGGCATGTTCAGCGCTCATAAGGCAAGAATTTTAAAAGTTGTGTAATATGTTTGCGCATTCGCCTGTTAAGCGTATACCGATTTTTCGTTTTCATTTTACTTTTCTTCATCTCTGGGAACCAAACGTAGAAGGCGAATACGAAACTGTTCGTTCGTTTCCCCATTGCGCGAAAGACAATAAAAAAGGGACGTTTTTCGTAAATACAGCTTTAAACTTTTAATGAGGTAAACTTGTCCGCTCTTGCGGTAAAAAGTTAATTTATTGTAAATTATTACTTTTTAAACAAATTTAAATTACAAGCTTTGCATCCGATATTTTTTTTTTAATATATAAACCAAAAAAAAAAAAAAACGTCGCACTATTTTGAAGAATTTTGTTACCTCTTCTCTACATCGTCACAATTCAAGTAAGAATGTATAACATTTTCAACAAAATGGTTGAATTTTTAACCCAGCAAGAATTATTTTCAACAAAATAGTTAAATTTTCAACAACAAAATTAATTTTAGAGAAAAACAGTTGCACTGAAAACCAAATAGTTAAAACATCAAGCAACAGGAACGAATCTTTAACCAAATAGTTGAATTGTCAACCCAAAAAGACGAATTTTTGACCAAATTTTGGAACTTTCACACAAGAAAGAACTATCTTTGACCACAAACAGTTGCATTTTCAACCAAATAGTCACATCTTCAATATAGAAAGATTAAACTTCAACCAAAAATAGTTGCATTTTAAAAGAAATACTTGAATTTTCAATCCGAAAGAACAAATCTTCAACAAAAATGTTGAATTTTAACAAAATAATGAAATTTTAAACCAAAATAATCGAGTTTTCAATTGAAAAAGATTTTAATGTTAAATAAAAAACAGTCGAATCCAACCAAAAACTTTCTAAGTAAATAAAAAAATCAGATTTTTATGAAAAGAGATGAATTTGTAACAAAATCGTTGAATTTTCTACGAAAAGAATAGAATTTTTAAAACAAAAAGACAAATTTGTTACAAAACAGTTGTATTTCATGCTTAACTTTGCAGTGGAAAAAATTGATTGTAAACAAAAAACAAAACAAAAATTTCAACAAAATAGTTGAATTTTCAACAATAAAAATTAATTTCAGAACAAACAGTTGCATTAAAAACCAATTAGTTGAACCTTCACGCAAAAAGGATGAATTTTTAATGAAATAGTAGTAAAAAAACAGTAGTTTCATTTTCAAGCTAAAAGGATGAATTTTTAACCAAATTATCAAACTTTTACACAAAAAAGAACTAACTTCAACACAAACAGTTGCATTTTTAATCAAATAATCGAATCTTCCATCCATAAACTGGGAAACTTTTAGAGGACAGTTGAACATTGAACTCAGAACTTTTCTTTCAAATAAGATGAATTTTTAATCCAAAAGAGATAAGCTTTAAATTCAAAAAGACGATTTTTCAATCAAGCACTTGACTTTTCAAACAAAAGAGATGACTTTAAAAAAAAAATAGTTTACTTTCTATTAAAATAATTACATTTTTAACAATGTAGTTCAATTTGCAACCACATATTTACGTTGTCGTTATTCAAAAGATAAATTTTCGACAAAGTAGTTGAATTTTCAAACTGAAAGGACAGATATTCCACAAAAACAGTTGAATTTTCAACTAACTAGATAAACTTCAAATCGAAATAATTATATTTTTAATAAAAAAGGAATAATTCTCAACAAAAATGTAATATTTGATATTTCAACCAAGAAAAGATAACAGTTCAAGTTTGAACCAAGTGTTTGAATTTTCAACCAAGAAGATAAATTTGCGACCTAAAAAGACAAATTTATAATAAACTACATACATTTTCAAACAAATTGACAAATTTTCTACTAAAAGACGTTTATTTTTAGAATAATAATGGAAAAGTTTATTCTTCATTACAAAATATTAATTTTTAACCAAAAAATTGAAATTTTCATCCGAAGAGACGCTCTCTAGATTTGAATGCGGGAGATTTCACTGGTATCGAGTGTAAATCCTCACTGATTGCAATTATTCATTTATTTCTAATTATTTAAATCTGTGAGAATTTTTAATCAATGCAAATTCTTGCTGATTTGATTTAGTGACCCATTTCCCACTTATTAAAAGAGAGAGAATGAATTTTGAACTAATCAAATAAATTTTAAACAAAATAGTTCAATTTAACACCAAGTAGGTGAATTTTCAGTCAAAAAGAATAATTTTGTAACAATAAAGACGAATTTGCAACAAACTTTCCTACACGATCAATTTTCAAACAATAATGAAATAGTTAAATTTCCAGTTCAAAAAATTATTTTTAGCCACAAAAAAAAAGAATATTTCAACAAAACAATTACATTTTGACCGAAAAACGATTAATTTTTAACAAGAAATAGAATAATTGAATATATAGTTAAACAAATTAATTCTTCGAAAAAAATAAAATTAATTTTCAATAAAACAGGTAAATCTTCAACCAAAGAGTAACATAAATTTTTAGTTAGGCCTATACCGTTTTCTGATGTTAAATTAATTATGTTATAAATTGCCAACATGTTTCCACCTGAGATTAGGTCCTTATGAAGGCATTATAAACTATTATGGAAAAAGAAAGCGGCCAAGCATGACAGTCTAAAAACAGACTATTGACTGTCAAACGATTCCGTTCACTATTAAAGGATTTTCCATTCAAAATTAACATGAGAGGAAATCCTTTCACAGTTAAAGAAGTGTCGTTTCAAATGCTATTCTTCAACTGTGAAACGATTTACTTTGATCTTGAAGTGAAATCTATTGTCGGACAAAAGAAAAAATAATTTTAACGTTAAAAGAAAACCTATTTCATGAGATTACGTGCAAGAAATGTACAAAAGCCGAACTTTGGTGAATGTAAATATAAAATCTTTAATTATCACAACCTGGGATTCCTAAGTTTTTGAAGAAATCCATTTTCTACATTCATAGTTGAAGGAATTCTTTTCAAAGTCAAGGAAATCGTTCATCAGTAAAACTACTTCCGTTTTGCATTTAACGGATAAGTCTTTGAAAACTGAAGCGATTCTATTGATGGAAAAAAGAAATCGGCTTAATTTCAAAGTACGCATTCTGAAAAGTACGTAATTTTACTGTTAATAGACTTTTTCTTAGAGTGTATGTATAATATATGTAGTTTTTTGCTAGATCGTATTATTGTAGCCATTTTTTTAAGCGTTAAAAAAGAATGAATCCTTCTAATGGAAAATTTAAATTCAGAGATAATGGAATGCATGTATTGATAATAAATAGTGACATAGAAGAGGACTATAGAGTTATTAAATATAATCGAAGAGTCTTGTAAATTCGCCCGCAATATCGGAAGCTCGCTAGTCGTTTTATTGGGCGAACAATATTCCTGCTACCACGATATTTGCACGTGACCGGAGGCTCGATTGGGGTGCTTTTACGAGTGCATTTTTACGGCGTGCAATTCTCCCACGCGCGGAAATTCGAATCGACTTGAACACGTGCGATGATTCGCACGAACCACTCTCTTCCCGATCGCTCGCGAGAGAAATGGAAAGTGGTTTAGGCAAAGTGGAATTGTTTCCGATCGACTTCACCGCCAGAGTCAGAACGAAATCATCGGAATAGATCGTCGAGACGGTCTATGCGAAAACAAAGAGAAATCACGTTTTCCGATTACCTTCCGCGAAAGCTTCCACAATGCCGTACAAAGCAAGAAAACGGGTAACTGCATTTTTATGGAATTTGAGGTATTGATATCTTTAGAATCTTACAAGTTCTCTGCGTTACACTTTGCATAACTTATAATAAAATAGTGGTAATCAAGGCTTCAATATAAAATTTTTTTTCGTCCGAACTTACAACATTTTTCGTCGTGCTGAATAAAAAGTTTGTAAGTGGCAATACAGAAAAAGAAAAATCTGTATCTGCATTTTGTAGTCAGGGAACGCTGTAAATCGGGACTGATTTAATTCAAGTTCCAGTGTATAATAACCTCTCCCTCTCTATTGTAAGGATTCGTAAGATTTTTGTGACGCCCCCCCCACCCTTCTTACGTGACATTTTATTTTTTTGTTGATATATCAACAAATTAGAAATTATTTTTACTGTGAACAAGATTTCGAAAGATTTCATGGGATTTCAAAAGATGCAGGATATTTTAAACGATTGCGAAGAATTACGAGAGAGGTTTCACATATTTACAAGATTTTCAAGGACTTCAGGAAGATTAATACGATTTTAAGAGATTTTAAGACATACCGAAGGATTTTCACGGATTTTGGGGAATTTTGAATTTAAGAACGTTTTTCGTGGATGACAAACAATTTCAAGGAATTTTTAGAGATTTTAATAGATAGCGAAGTATTTCCACGAATTTTGAAGAATGTCCGATAATTTCATTGCGACTTCGAGGATTTGAAGGGATTTCGCAAGATTTTAAAGGATCTACAAAGATTTCGAAGAATTTTAAGGGATTTTAATGGATCCGAAGATACTCAAATAGGTTCCAATGATTTGACGGAATTTCAAATAATTTTAAGCAATTTTAAGTAATTCAAAGTATATACGCCGATTTTAGAAGATTTTCTAAGAATTCAACAGATTTAACTGGATTTCAAAGTAAATTCGAATATGATAAGGGACTTTAAGAGATTTCGTGTAATAAAATTACTTTAAAAAGATTACGGGATTTCAAGAGATTCGGAAAGTTTCCCCCTGAATCGGGGAAATCCACACGTAAGCAGGCAGGGCCGCTTAGTAATTTTTGTTGGATTTGGATTATGATGCAACCTAATGCAACTAACGCGCTGAGAGTGTGGCCCTCTATCTGTTTGTCACGCTTGACTAAGCACCGTCTTCTTTCGGTCCCGCAGCAAACTCTCATTAGGAAACTGCGTAGGCCATCAGTTCTACGAAGATCGTAAGCCGGCGGTTCTTATATCGGGACTTAAGTGTATATCATGGAATTCGCAGTATTTCAACTGATCTTTACAGACTGCAATTTCAAAGGAAATATGAAATTTTGTAAGTGATTTGACAAAATTTTGAAAGTGTTCAAGGAGTTATCTGATTTCATGAGTTTTTATAGAAGTTTAAGAGATACCGAATGATTTCGACGGATTTTTAGGAATTTTGAGAGATTTTAAGGAGTTAAGATAGTTCTTCGCGGAATAAAAAGAATTTTAAGGAATTTCGAGCAATTTTTAAAGATTTCGAAATACTTCGAAAGCAGTTACGGCATTTTATAGGATTTTAAGAAATTTAAAAGAACTTAAAGTATTACCACGGATTTTAGAAGATTTTGTGAGATTTTAACAGATTTAAAGGAATTTCAAATGATATCCGAATTTGATTCAGTACATTTTTAAGTGATTTTAAAGATTTTAAGGGATCTCGTAATATTTCGAAATATATCACGGAATTTTAAGGATTCAAATGGATTTTTAAAGATATTAAGGCATTCTTCTGTATCATGAAGGATAACTATCATTATAATTATTATATGAGATTTTTATGGGACTTTGAAGATTTCAAAGATTTCACGGAAGGTCAAAAAATCTGTGAGGGATTAACACAGTTTTTAAAGGATTGCAACAGATTTCCAGGGAGCTCAGTCTTTTTTAAGAGATCTCAAGAGATTATTTGCGATATCAATGGAATTCAGAGGATTTCATGTAATTCCCATGGTTTAAAAACTTTAAAGTGATTTACCAAATTCTCTACAGAATTCACACGATTTTAAAGGATTGCAAAGATTTTTAGCGATTCCACGAGATTTCATACAAATGTGTATACCAGATTTCAAGAATGGGTAACTCATCGACTCTATATTGATTTCAAGTACGTAATATGAAATATTAGATAATACAAAATAAATAAAACAAATAATGATTTAATGTGTATGAAAAGTAATGTCAACAGTCAAAACAGGTTTCAATGATCATATTCACAAAAAATAATTGGAAAGAGGAAACTAATGTAAGAATGATTTGTAATAAAAAAATAAATCTTATCTATAATTAAGTCTTTGACTACTTTGTTTGAACTTTCCCTGAAAAGTTCTATACATTTCTATACATTGGTAGAACGAAATTTTTTTTTTTTTTAAATATCCAACTTTGACCCTTAATGCAGTTACCGTTTTTCTATCTTTGCACTACAGCTTACACCATTCCAATACTAAAAAAAAGAGTTTTCTTTAATATAATTTGAACAAGTTTTTTAACGTTCACATTAATTGTTTGAAAAAAGTAAATGACAACAAACTTTTTTGTCTTTTTTTAAGAGCAATCCCTAATCTATTATACAAAATACTGATTCAGGAAACTCCACATCAACGCTTTAATTTCAGTTAATAAAGAAAGCAATAGCTCATCACAAAGATCACTTATTCAAATTACGTCCCATTTTCTTTCCTAGAAAGAATGTTTACTTAAAATTCAGAAAATGTGCGCGTGAACGTTCTATATTTTATGCATGCTCTACACTCTCAAGATATATACAAGATATAACCTTAGGAATTTACAATATTCTCATTTTCTGAAAATTCAAATTTCTTAAAAAATATGAGGCTTCTCGTAAAATAAATCTCAGACTTTATGCAATATTCAACATTTTTCGATGTGGAAAGAGTTCTGAAAAAACCGAGCAATCTACATTCCTCTAAACAATGTAAATGAGAAACAAACTTCTTCTGAAAAAATGCGAAGAATATTATTTAAAACAGGTTACAAGTTGCTCTGTAATAGGACAAATTGAATCAAGATAAAATTATTAAAAACAATTAAAAGCGGAAACTTTTTTGAATAGGTTCTTAAATCAAACTTTAAAAATCCAATAGAAATGGTATCTTTTGTCTTTCAAAATTAAAAAAAATTTGAATCAACTTTTGGAAGAAGAATAGTCCACGTATTTTAGATCGGTACCGCATGTACGGCATGATGTTTTGCAAGTTATATTATTCATTTTTGTTCAAACCAAACATTATGATCTTACTATTGATTCAGGTATATGAACATACGTCTCTGACGTTCTTTAAAGAAAACACTTCTTACAATTTAATGACCCTAAGCGACTGAATTTAACGACTCATACGCCTCCTTGAAGAAGCTAACATAAAAGTTAATTACATTTATCAGAGTATGACAGTCTCTTATCAACTCGTGACAACCATTGAAGAAATTTCAGTCATAAATCTATTTGCTTACGTAAAACACAAGTGAGCCTATTCAGAAGTACGCAAAAATGGCATTGAAGAAGATGCCCTTAACTTTGACACTTGCCATAGCTTTGGTTTTAAGTATGACAGCCTTGTCAACTGCTGACGATGAATGTGACGACGATAAATGTGACATCGATAAATGTGACAGCGATAAATCGCATAATTTCTGCATTGGAGAACGAGTTGAGGGCGATCGTCTTGTTCTGAAAAAACCCGTATACGTACAACGAGAAGGCATATATTATCACCAGGAGAGATTCAGCGTCCCGAATAAAAAAGAGATGAAAATCACTAAGGTTGTTGCTGAAGATCAGATGACCGATGGTACTGGAGCCTATTGCGAGCGTATTAAGGGTGGTGTAAATGCAGCTAATGTGACTTTGGAATTCTCGAACATGATCAACGGCAAGATTGACTTTGTCGTCAAGTTGTACGCAAAGTTTTATTCAATTCTAAAGAAATAAATGAAAATATTTGAGGAAAATGTGTCACATTATTTTATTTTCCTGGGATAATTTATAATGACCAAGGGGGACCTAAACTCTTTGGAAGTTCGTTTGGAATCATACTCCTCACAGAAATAGGTAATTATCAAACTTGTAATATGCTGAAGTAATAAGATACGCTTTTCAGCCGGAAAGTTCGTGCTCGATGCCTGCTGTCGAAATTTTTTGCCAATTTTTTGTATTGTTATTGACTAATAATTTATTTAGATAAAACTATAATATTAATTTTTAACCATTTTTTTATTCTGAATATACTATTTTTATATATTTCATTTTTAACTAATTTGAAAAGAATAATAACCAAAATAAAAATTTTTAATTGAGATTTCGGATTGAAGAAGGGCACATAAAATTATTTTGCAATTAATTCAATATACAATTTCATTGCGCATCTTTTACTTTGAACACAATATTTAGTGTCCTTAACTGTTTAGTTTTTTTTTTGTATAATAAAACACTTCGCTTTTTACATTCTCATCCTAATGAGAAGGTATTGGTTTCATGTAAAATTTGATTTCGTCGGTTTTCATCAAATATTCACGTTTTGAGACCCCCTGAGTCAGAAAAAACGACTTTTACGCAGCTGTCTGTCTGCCTGTCTGTCTGTCTCTAGTATGTAGTCTGTAGTCTGTAGTTATTTTTTGAGGCCCAAAAAGAAAAAACTATTTCGTTCACCAGCTATTTTGGATAAAAATTCAAGAAGTGAGCACATTTTAAAAAATTTTTGAGAGCACTTTTTTGAAAATTTGAAAATTCTATGTACGGTTGCTAGTAGTACTTTGAAAGGCAACAACAAACAAAAATTAACATTTTAAGCGGAAAAACGCATGATATCAAAAAAGTCAAGTAACAAAACGTTTCTTTTTGAGAGCCCAACAAGTTTATTATAACAACTTTCGAAATTTTTTCGAAAAATTGAAAATTCAAATTTTGATCGCACAAAAAATAATTAAAAATTAAAAATTCCATTTTGCGGTCAAACTAGGCACGATACAAAAAAGATAAAAATACAAAACTTGTGTACCCAAAAAAAATCTACAATTTTGTTGTGAATCACTTTTTGATAAGACGCGTAGTTTTTGTTTTATTAGTGAAAAATATCATTAAGAATAAAAAATAAATTAAATATTTTGGAAGACGACACAAGGAAAAAAAATAGGCAAACTTGTTCACTCAAAGAAGATGTACCATTTTGTTATTTATAATTTTTAGAAAGGGCATGCACTTTCTTTAGTTGTAAAAAATAAGCATAAAAATAAAAAAAATAAAATTTTTTTAAACATGACACAAGAGGTGAAAAAAATGAAGAGGCAAAAGTTGTTCAACCAAAAAAGATCTACAAATTTGTTATAAACTCTTGCTTATTATATCTACAAATTTGCTTAGAACAACTTTACACTAGTATGCGTATTTTCAGTTTGAATCATAAAAAATAAAGTCGGAAATAAACCAATAAAATTTATGGAGAAACTACACAAGTTGCAATAAAATGTATAATAACAACACTTTTTGTATAGGATGCACAGCTTTTTATAATCATAAAAGCAAAACAATGAAAATATGTATGTTTCAATACGAATGCATATTATGAATTGTGATTATATGAAATTATTGAAATGATAGATTATTCAGGGTTACTGCGAATAAAAATTAGTGCAAAATAATGAGCGAACATTGAAGTATTCATGAAAAATAACATTTGTACATTATTTTGCAAATGCTGAGTAAGCAGTACCAGCTTGAGATACATAAATAAATATGATATACATTTGATATAATAGTGTTGAACATAATGTAGAAAAGTTCAGATTTTGGACAAAATCGACTGCGAAGCACGAGATACGTGACGAGAATGTGTTCGTTAAAGCCAAAGGAGCTTTAACAGAAGAGAATTCACAATCACCAAATTGCAGTTGTCAATGATTTGACCTTTAATTTTAAAAGCTCTGGGCGCAAATGTGGGAAATACAAAGACCGAGCGCGTAACGCGAGGTAAATACATCATCGAGCGCGATATAAATATATCATCGAGCGCGAAGCGCGAGAATTAATAGTCGCGTGCCCTAGGCGCGATCAAACTTGTGAGTCGCGCGCGATGAGAATGTGTCCGCGCAGCGGGCAGATTTTTTCACTTCGGTTTGCGACATTTTCATCAATTTAGGGAATTTTTTACTAAATCAAATAGAAAATTAGGTTTCATAGTATCCATAAAGTAACTAAATAAGAAAACATTACGTATTTTGATAAACAAAATAGTTAATAATTTTTTGTCAAGACAATGAAAAAAACATGGATTTCAAACATCAAGCGCTCCGTTTTTCGATATAATATTGGGCGACGTAAAACTTATTTATTATTATTATTTAAAAAATTATTTACTACAGTACGTGTAAGTTTTGCGACATTCTTTAGCCGAGTGAAATTAATATTCAAGAAGTTATTTAGTACTAAAGACTCCAGCGGCTGAACGCCTCGCGCGCTGTCTGTATCAAGAATAAGAAAAATTTTCTCTGAGTAAAAGTAGTTGAAAATAAATATTAGTTCTTGATTATAATAAATTTGGTAGTAAATTGCAATACAAAAAATTTGGAAAAAATGCCCGCAGCAGGATTCGAGCCAGGTTACAAATTCGAAGCACTACCGCCTGACCTAACCTGCGTGGATTTAAAAAAATTCGTTATCTAGAACTTGAAAAAAAAAAAATGTGACATCTGTGTAATAAAACATTTCTCATTGTTCAGTGTATAAGTCGTGAATTTTATGGAACAAACCAATTTTCTTTAAAAATATCATCGAGCTTCGAATATGCAAATGTGTATTTTCATTACAATTAATGGTCTGAAATAGTTCTTACACATTCTTTTCCTGCAATAATATGCACAGGATTTCTTCCTCAATGTAAAAGAACATTTGCTATAAAGAATAAATTTAAAATATTCATACCCAGTGGCAGAAAAAAGTTCTAAATTTCAAAATACGCAAACAACACACATGTTTTATAGTTTAAAGATTCGTAGAGTACTTTAAAATGTTTTTCGTAACTAAAATGGACTAAAAGTGAATAATTTGCATTAATAATGTAACTAATGTTTTTTTGAATTAAAAAGTATTCGATGAAATTTATCAGAATTCTAGGTGAATTTAAACAAATTCAGGATAAATTTACATGAACTCAGAGTCAATTTAAAACAATGCCATCATCAATAAAAAGAATTGAAATGTATCGGAAAAATTCAAAAAAGTCTTCTGACTTTAGTAAAATGAAAGTGAATTCTAAAAAATTCAGGGAAATTCAGGAGGCTGTGATAAAATTCTTAAGATTTTGTCACAATTTTACACAATTTAAAAAATGTTTAATTGAACTGAATAAAATGGAAGGGATCAGAATTCGATGAAAATTCAAAAGAATTCAAGTGAATCAAAAACAATTCAGAAATGCTAATAACATTAATCGAATTCACTAAGTTTGAATTCAATTCAGAAAAATTTAAGGGAATTTAAAGCAATTTGATCGAATGCCTAGGAATTCAAGGTGAGTTTAAAAGACTTCAAGGTGATGTATAATTTGTTTTCTTCCAAATTGGATTGAAAATTCCAAAGAGTTGAAAGGTATTTAGGATAAATTGATAATAATTCAGGGTGAATTCCGAAAGAATTAAAATAAATTAAACAAAAAAGTTTAAAAACAAAAAATATTTAATTGATAATTGATATTTTTAATTAAAAAAAATAGAAGTGAATAGAAATCTGAACAAATTTCCAAGAATTCAAGGTGAACTTAAGCTTGTAGCTAAAAATACATTTTAAAGTACTATAGGAGTCAATACAACGCATATTATTCTAGAAAAAGGTAGTTAGAGGCCATTACAGACTATACATTGTAATAAAATTATTAAATTAAAATTTACATTTCAAGCCCGATAATATATACAAAAATGTTTGTTTGTTTCAAAAACCTTAGGGCTTATTCCTCAATAGAGAATAAATGCATTCATTAAAAAATTTATTTTTATTCACACAAAACGTTTAATAGTCTCATAAAAGGTATTATTTAAAATATAAAGTAATAAGTATAAAATATTGCAACATTAAGTCGATTTTTATATAAACTTGCTACGTAGTAAAAGACTTCAAACAATTTACATATCAGTTATTCGCAGATAAGACACAAGTGATTATACTCTAACCGTAAAAAATGGTGTGCTGTAAAGTGATTGTTCCTTTTATATTAGCTATGAAATTGGTTATCAAAGTGGTTCCATCATCAGCTGCCGATACTACACAATTAAAATCTATCAGAGTTGAATCATCAGTTATAGATGTTGGTGCCAATCATGGTGTAGTCCTCTTAGGAGAAAAAGTTCCAGGCAAACGACAAATTGGCGATCCCATCATTATATGTGAACCACCCAATCCACGACATCTTGGTGGTGGTGTCATTGAGCTTGAGATGGAAATTAGCAGCGGATTTCAAAAAAGAATTACTCGAGTTGAACTTCACAGTAAATTAGGTGTTATGTCAACAGGAGAGCGTGTCCACGAAATGGGGTTCAGTCCAAATCATGACCAAGTCACCATTACGTTCTGGAGTAAGCCGAACTGTGGGATCAATTACACCGTAAAATTGTTTGGTCCTTGAGTAAAAATGTCACATTATTTATCAAATTGATCTAGATAAACTTCAGCCTGAACTGTTGTTAATGTGCAATTAATATTTTATATCAAAGTATGTAAATGTGAAGATCATACTCAATAAAATTTAATTTCAATCAAACAACCTGATAAAAATGTTAATAAAACATTCATCGGCGAACCATCCCATCCAGGAGGAAACTAGCCTTTTTTCAAAGCTGTATGAAAAATCTTCAACAACAGGTGACAGTGTCTACCAGACGGATGATTTTAAATTCCCAGTCATTTCCCGGTTTTCTCCTGATAATTTTTTTATTTTTCCAGTCTGGTGATTATACTTCTTTTTGAAATTTTTACACTGAGACAAAAATGTTACATTTCTAATTAAATATAATATTGAATCAATAAACCTCGTTCAAATGCAGATATTTCATCGATTTAAATGTATAGCATCATTGTTGAAGCGAATAGTGATACTTTAAATTCTATAGCATTTACATTTGAATCAATGAAATATCTACTTTTAAGCCCAATTTATTAATTCAATAGTGCATCTATTGAGAATGTAGCATTTTTTCTCAGTACATGTCCTAGCTCAGAATTTTAATTCTTTTGACAAATTTCTTGTTCCCAATCTAAATTATAATTTGTTTCAAAAAATCTCTGTTCCAATTCAGACTTACTCATAATTGCTTAAGAAATTTTCATGTCCTAACTCAAAATTATAATTTTTCTCGAAAATTCACTGTTCCGAATCAAAATCATACTCATTTTTTTTAATCCGGATATAACTGAGAATTATTATATTATCATATTCGTTTAACAAATTCCTTACATCTACTGAAAATCATAATTCTTTGAGCAAATTACGTGTTAAAAGTCAAAACTGTAATAATTGTTTTAGAAAATGTCATTTTTAAATTCATGATTATAGAAATATCTTTCAAAACTCCCTCTGCCAAATCCTAATTACCGTTCTGATATATTTGTTTTCAAACAAAAATCTTTCTCTCTCTGATTGAAAATAAACTAATAATTGTGTGATCTGGTCTTTTGATTTTAATTTTATCCACATAAGGCACCTTTTGTTGAATTTTGTTAGGAAAAGAAAATATTCCATATTTCTTGAATATCCGTTGCTTTTTCAAAAATTTTACATTTTCATTCTTTTAATGATAAATCATGACAGGGTAATTGAAAATCAGACCCAGCATAAGTGTGATATCTGTTTTTGTTTTTCATTTTCATTGTGAAATACGAAAATCGGCCAACATTTCGAAGAGTTTCAAACACAATAATTCAACTTTTAATGAAATAGTTGAATTTTTTACCAAATAGCTGAATTTTCAACCTAAAAACATGAGTTTCCAACCAAGAAGATAAATTTTCTACGAGAAGACCAACTTTCAACAATGTGTATGAATTTTAAACCAAATAAATGAATTTTTAATAAATACAAAATAATTTTTCTGTCAAAAGTGAAACAGTTAAATTGTTTAATTTTCAAGCAAAAATTAAACGAAGCTTTAGCAAAATAGTAGCGTTTTAAATACTAGAATTTATAATCAAACGAGATGAATTCCGAAACAAAACTTCAGTCCACATTTAAGCGAAAATTCTTTCAAAAGAGGGAAAACAGGGGAATAGAGGAAATAATGTGAAGTCTGAAATATGAAAATGATTTTCAAGCTTATTAAGTTATTATTTGACTGTGCCATCGAAGTGTCATCTTTTGCATGATTCACAAACTTTGCTATAATTTATCATCAGGAAACGCGCTACATGATGTTCTCAGTAAAAAAAATGTCTAAAGAATTCAAGTAATAGTATTATCGTACTATTATTAAAAAGTTTTAACTGGTTATTTATTATGCATTATTTGATTGACGAAGAATAGAATAGAATAGAAGAATCAGTTTTCAAAAAACATCAATTTCGCACATCCTCAGAATGTAAGTTTTGCAAATTGTTTGTTAAGAAGATTTTACGTAAGACCGTCAAATTTTATTCCAACTATCCGCCGGATTAATACGCCTTTTCAAATCTAGGGGATACATTTTTATTAGCCAAAAATCCACAATGATAGATTAATTTGCTTTAGCAAATGCGCCTGATATCGTGAATTGAAGTTACTAGGCGATTATGATGCATGTAATAGCGCCAAGCATTGTGGGCCTGCTCAATGCTGGAATTGATTAACGGAGACCCATATCACGCACATTACAGCCTCGCGTCTGGCTGTCCACACGCGGCAACGCCTCACTTGTGTTGGCCGCATACAAGGCTCACACGTGCAGCCTAGTTGGTGTTAGGCGTGGGCTATGTGTCTGCCTGCGATGCCTGTCACCGAGCTGCTTCACGTTGCATTCATCTGCCGAAACTGCATCACAACCGTTCACGGTCCCGTATTGTTAGTTCGCATTACTATTCAATATTCAGAAACAGCCGGTTCGATGGGACAGTACTGGATAAAAATATGGATCTGATTGTACTGAAATCCCTAGCTCTTATCAACAATTTTGCCCGACAAATTCGCCGTTTCCATATTGACGCGAATACGCAATTTGACAGTAACAAATGCGAAATAAATTCATCGAAAATTTCAAAATATCTCCAATGACGCTGCTGTCGGGGCTACTTTACTGACACATTTCACGTTAACACGCTAGAATAATTTTATTTGTCAAAATAAGAGTAATGAATATATTTTAAAAATTATCACGTAATTTACACATCAAAGAAGATGCGGGCTGAGCGTGACACAGTAGGGCAGATAATTTTTTCTGAACAAATTATTCTAGAACTTGCAATTTTGACCTGATTTGAGCACTTTTCTTTTAAAGAAAGTTATCTAAATTTCAAAGAGATTTGTGAGAGGAGATTTTTGAATATTTTATATTCTATTTCACGACATAGTTAACATTTTTTATATGTTTTTCATACTAACAGCTTCACAAGAGCAAGTGCTAATTCAAGATTAAAAATACTTGGAAACTTTACTTTTCAATTTTTTCTTTAGGATATATGTGAAAACAATTCTTAGTTGCCATTTTTCTTTTATCCAAGGTATATGTTAGTGTTATAAACAAATTGACAAAACAAATGCACGTCTTGACAACTTGTAAACAAATTGTGTATCAGAAAAGATCTTATTTTTTAGGAGACTTTGTCAGACGAAAATATTTGTTCTTTATTTTATTATTATCAATCTTAAAAAAATAGGCAAAATCCTACACTTATGATACTTCATTAACGAAAAATAATTGTTTATTTGATAAGCAGGGCCAATTTAGAGTTTATTTCGTTGAAAAAATGCAATCTGCCATTTTAAATTTGACGAAAATCTGTATCTGTTTATAAAATTGATTTAAGTAAATAAAAAATGTCACCTGACAATGTCTCCTGATAAATAGGGTCATTTCTGAGTCATTGTCAGTAGATTTCGTAGACAAAACTACATCCATTTATTGATAAGTAGTCATGTTGTGGACTTTTTCAATGAAATTGAGTATAAAATGAAAAATCATTGTTTTTTTTTATAAAGTATTATGAGGAAAGGTTTTCCTCATTCAATTTCAAATTGATTCCGTGGAAAAAACTAGGAGAGCCTAGTCATTATTTGCTTATAACATTAAAAATTACATTAAATTTTACTTTCAGTCATGAATTTATTATAAAAAAAAATAGAAAATGTTGGAACCTACTGGATATTGTTTGTAAGGAGAGCCTTTACTAAGTTCATGGTGTCTTACATAAATATAAGTAGTTGAAAAAAATTCAACAAAAAAAAACCAAAAACTCTTTAAATCTTGGAAATACTAAAATTAAGATCGATAAGAAATCTATTTTATCATTATTAATTTGATGCAAAATGAGCATGAAAAGGATCCCCAATTAAAAAAATAGAATGCCAAACTATCTGACTTTTCAGCTCATTAAATTCCTTGAATTCCTTGATTTTAAAATACCCTAAAATCTTTCCAATCCTTTAAAACTCCTTTATATTTTATAAAGCTCAGAATAATTTTTTTTTAATTTATTGAAAATTCTATCAAACCTTTTGAAATATCTAAAAATCTTTCAAATTTAAAAAAATATTTACAAATACCTTGAAAAAATGGAAAATCCGTTCAAAAATAAATTTATTTATTACATTATAAATTCTTAAATTCTAGTAAATATAATAAATCCATTGAAATCGATTGAAATTATAGAAAATCCCTTTGAGACTCGTGAAATTACATGAAATCTGATGATAATCCTTGAAATATTTGGATTCCTATACAGTGCTTTGATATCCTGAAACATTTACTGAAATACATTCAGAGCTTTTAAAATCCCTTAAAATCGTTGAGATCCTCGGAAAGATAAGATCGATTGAAATTCCTCAAAAATACTCTGAAATCTTTTAAAATACCCTAAAACCTTATAGGTCCTATGCGATCCTTAAAATTATTAAAACTCCCTTAAAATCATTGAAATTTGATCAAATTCGTCAAAATCTCTAGAAAATTCTTTGGAATTTTTCAAAGTCCCATAAAATCTACAGAATCCTTCAAAATACCTTCAAGTTGTTGAAAAATAATAAAAATTTCTTGGAATCTTTAAAATATCCTTTAATTTTCAAAAATCTTGGTAAATATCTGGAAATATAGGAAAATATATTCGACTCTTAGGATTCCTTTGTAACCCTTTAATTTTTGTGAATAATTTCTTTGAAATATATAAAAATATTCCGTGAATTTACAGGAATTCTGATAATATTCTTTAAAATCAGTTGAGATATTTAAATTTCTATAAAATTCTTTGAGAATTTCAAATACCTTATTGAGTCCGTTTAAAATCTAAATTGAAATTATTAACATTCACAAAAATTGGATGAAATCCTCTGAAATCTCTTGAAATCTTCTGAAGTATCCTAAAATCTTATCAATTATAAAAATTTTCTATATCATCCGAAATTTAAGGACATTTTTTAAAAGCGCGTGGAATTTTGTTAGTATTTTAAAATATTTGAAATCCTATGAAATCCCCTAATTCTTGTGAAATTCTTTATAATTAATAAAAGTATCGCAAAATGTTTGGTAGTTTTTGATATTAATTGAAATCTGTTGAAAATCCTTTCGGATCCCAGAAAAATCGTTTGAAATCTTTGATATCCTCTGAAGTCCTTCGGGATCATTAAAATTACCTTAAAACCTTTTAAAAATTTACAGAAATCCTACAAAATCTTTAAAAAGTTGAGGAAATTCTTTTCAATCCCATCAAAAATATAATTCTTTTAAAACCCCTCAAAATCGTTGAAATAATATGAAATCCCTTAATTAATTCTTGTCAAAATTGACTGAAATGCCTTAGAATCTTTGAAATATTTTAAAATTTCTTGAAGCTTTTGAAAGCTTTAAAAATTCTTTATAAAAATTAAAATCTTTGGGAACCCTGAATGGATTCCCTTGAATGCTGTTGAAATGCTTTCCAATACTTTTAAATTCCTTGAAATCTGTTGAATTTCCTTAAAAATTCTTTAAAATGTATGAAAACCCTCTGAAATCCCTTGCAATATTCTAAAATATCCTAAAGTCTTATAATTACTATAATATCTTTCCAAATCATCCGTACTTTAACAAACTTATTTGAAACTGCAGGTAATTTCTGAAATCCTTTGAACTATTTGAAAATCTTTTGATGCTAGAAAAATCCTTGAAAATCTTTGACATACTCTGATGTCCCTTCGAATAATTCAAAATGCCTTAAAACCTTTCAAACCTTATGAAATCCTTCAAAATCCTTAGCAAGATTAGCAAATTATTTCATATCCCATAAAAAAAATAAATATCTTGAAAGCCCTTAAAATCGTTGAAATAATATAAAATCCCTTAATTAATTCTTGCAAATTTTTTTGAACTGCCTTAGAATCTTTCAAATCTTCTTGAAAAATTGTGAAAATAGCATTTTTAAAATGATGTTTAATACCCTGAAATATTTGAATATCTTTCGAATCTTTTCAAACCTTTTGAACTCTTAAACAAAATTGCGTAAAACCGCTCTTAGGGCCAGTTTGCAAGACTTTTACCGGGCGGCTTGGTGAATCCCAATCCGCTTCTGCAGGAAAGTTTTTTTTAAAATGTGAAACGTGTCGTTATTTCCATTAGCATTAATAGAATGAACAAAGCAGTAAGCAAAAGCGAAGTTGTTTCTCGCGGGGATACTTAAGATCCGTGAAGTTTTCAAGCAAATTAAAAAGTGAGGCTAGGGTATAAAATCCCACTCAAATATTCACCCCATGATTTTTCACGGTTCGCACCAACGTCACGTGATAAGTGTGGAGTCGTTCTCTGATAATTTTAAAACGAAGAATTAATCGACTGGCAGTAACTTTCTAGCACCCTAGTGGAACCCACCCCCGTGTAAATAATAGATTTTCCCTTATACACAACCTTCGCTCTAAGAAACCTGGCATCGAGAATCGACATATCGCTAAGGGCGTTTAGAGTTAAATATCATAGAGGGTTGAGAATCATAAGTGATTTAAATGAGACCCCGACAACAGGGTGGCCGCAAAACTTAATTTTTAAACTTTCTTGACTTTTCCCTCATTTTTCAACAAAAAAAGTAGAATTTTCAGTCTAAAAGAACGAATTTTCTGTCCAAATAGTGAAATATTCAATTAATTAATTACATTCACGAAAAAAGTAAAATAGTTGATTTATCAACCAAGAGAAAAACAAATTTTCAACAAAAGGAGTTTAATTTACAACCAAAGAGTTAAATTTTAACAGAGTAATTAAAATTTTGACATAATATTTAAATTTTTAACTAAATAGTTGAATTTTCAACATAAAAAGATGAATTCTGAACCAAAAAGACGAATCTGCAACCAGAAGGGTTAAATTTCTACCATAAAGACGAATGTTGAACGAAATACACGAATTTTCAAAGGACTAGTTGAATTTTTAACCAAGTACTGGAGTTTTCTACCTACAAATATAAATTTTGAACCCAAATAGTCCAATTTTTAAACTAAAAAAATTAAACTTCAGGAAACATTTTTTTTATATTGATATTTATTTGGTATTTTAACAACAACAAAAACGAATTTTTAACAAAGTAGTATAATTTTCAACCGAAAAGACGAACTTTCAACTGAACTGATCAACAAACAAAAAAAGTCATCATCCAAATTGTTGAGTTTCCAAGCTAAAAGACAAATTTTGTGTTGAACATATAAATTTTTAACGAAGAAGATAGTTTTCAACCAAGAAGAAATTTCAAATAAAAATATAAGTTATATAAAAATTTTTTAAACAAAGATATGAAACTGCACACAAAAATTAAGTTTTGAACAAAGTCGTTCAAGTTCTACTCAAGTAGTTGAATATTACCTTAAGAAATAATTTATTAACCAAAAATTAAATTTTTACATTTTCAGTTGAAAAAAAATTAATTCTCAACAAAAAGGAAAATGAGTTTCCAACAAAGTAGATAAACTTTCTACCAACCAGATGAATTTTAAACTCAGATGATGAATTTTTAAATGGATCAGTTGAATTTTCAGTTCAAAAATCAATTTTTAACCAAAACAAAACTAATCTTCAACCAAAGAGATGGATTTTCAACTAAAGTACTGAATGTTCAGAAAAAAAATGATTTTTTTGACAAAGCAATACAACCTTCAACCAGGGAATTGATTTGTCAACAAAGAAAAGATGAAGTTGATTTCAACCGAAAAAGACAAGTTAACAAAGAAAATAGTTGAATCCTCAACAAAAGAAAATTAATCTTCAACTAAATAATTGCATTTTTAATACAAAAATATTCAATTTCTACCAAAAATAGATGAATTTTCAAACCAGTATGACCAATTTTCAACCAGAAAAGATTGAAGTTGAATTTTCAACACCAAACTATAAATTGTCAACAAAAAAGTTAATTTTCTGCGAAAATATTTGATTTTTTAAAATAATCTAACTTTTCAATGATTTACAATTTTCCTGACCTATGCTCACCATGCTCCTACTGAGATCAGCTTGTGTCGCTTTCCTAATAAAATTTGCAACTAAATTAAAGCACTATCCAAAATATCAAAAACGTATTATCTAGGTATTATTCAAGATGCTTCTAAAAACAGAAGCGTAACCACTTACTTATTCACGAGGAGTAAAATTGGACCAGAAGGGATTCGAGGCAATCGATTGCCGTTTCCATTTAAAAACGGGAGGTTTACCGGTTCTACTTATTCTGCGATTTACATTTGAGTGAAGCGCATTTTATGCATCAGATCGATAGTTCATAGAATTGCCCTATAGCATATCGAGAGGAGAGGAAAGGTCGCAGTTAAGTATCGGTTTCACGTTTCTGTATTCATTTAATTCCAAATCCCTTGTGGGGGTCAGAGGGGAGGGTGTACGAAGGGTGCAAGCATAAGGAGACAAAATTTGAATTGCAGATGCGTATACGATCCACCCACTACCGAGATCGCGGGATCCACCCCATCCCCCTCAAATCAGTTTCACTTCAAGTTAAAGCCATCGTTTACTCACGCTGGTTCAGGCTTTGACACGAGTGTTGCGTGCACGCTTCCGACGATAGTCTAATAATCAATTCAATTTAAGCATTTATTTCAAGAGCTACCCCACAAATGGTATATTCATGAGGCAGTATCTAGTCACTTCAATTAAAGACAGTAGGTAGTCAAATAGCTGAAAAAGTACCTTTTTTTAGGAATTAATTAGAAACCCGAATGACATTGGGGGAAATTTTTTATTTCTGTTTAATACACGTCTTAATAGACTACGAAATCATTTTTTGTAGAGGAAGTTAGGGGAAATAAGGGGAAAGGAACTAGGGAAAGTAAGGGCTGGGGAAGGAAAGTACGGGAAGGTCTGTGTTAGCTGGAGAAGTGAGGATGAGGGGAAGTAAAGGAGGATGAAGTTCGGGAAGAGAGGGGAAGTAGAGGTGAAAAGGGGAAAATAGGGGGGAAAAGGTTTGAACGACTGAATTAACATCTTAATAGGCTACAAAACCTTCTTTTTTGGAAGCGCGCGGCGCCTACTTGGACTTGGTTAAAAATTCGTTCTTTTTTGGTAAAAAATTAACACTTTTAATTGAAAATTTAACCATACGATTTTTGTTGGAAAATTTATCTTTTTTAGTTTAAAATTCAACTATTTCAACTATTATAAACTTCTTGTATTTTACTGTGAATTCCTCTTTTCGCCGTAAAGAAATTAATCTCCTTGATTAAAAATTCACGCTTCTGGTTGAAAATTCAAGTTTTTTTTTTTTTTTTTTTTTAAATAACCGATTATTTTAAAAAGTATCCTTTTTGGTTGAAAAGTTAACTCTTTAGTTGAAAATTGAACTATTTTGTTGGAAAACATGTTTTTTTTTTGTTTGAAAATTTATCTTCGAACTAATAAATTAACTATTCCAGTTGAAGGTTCACCATTTTACTTAAAAATTCATCTCTTTGATCGAAAATTGAATTATTTTGTTGAAAATTCTATTATAATTTGTTTATAGAAATTAATTTTTCTGGTTGAAGATTCTTGATTTCAAAAAATGGTATGGTGAAAAATTTAACTGTTTTATTGAATATTCGTTCTTTTTTGGTTCAAAATTCAAGTATTTTGTTGTAAATTCGTTTTTTTTTTAGTAGAAAGTTAATATTCTTGATTAAAATAACTGCTTGGTAGAGAAGTGTAATACTTTTTTAGAAATTTATTTTATCAGTTGAAAATGTATCTCTTTGGTTAAAATCCTACTATTTGGTTGCAGATGAACGTTTTTGTAAAAATTCATATTTTTGGGAGAAAAATTCGACTCTTTTGTGGGAAAATTCGTCTGCTTGGACTAAGGATTCAACTTTTTGGTTACAAATTCATCTTTTTGGGTAGAAAATTAACTTTTTGGTTCTATATCTGTGAAAAATGGATTGCGATTGTTGTTCGCCAACTGAGGGTCATTTCTAACCTAAAAGTGCGAAAAATGCGGTTTTTTGGTATATTTGAGCTTATGTTACATCGCGAAAAAATTTTGTTTCCAAAATCAGGTCATGCCCTTTAAAAGTGCAACTTTCAAACTTTAAAAAGCTTTTTTAAAATTGAAGATACCATTTTTCTTCGCAGAGATATCCTTCAATGAAGTTTAGCCAATAAGGAGGCTTTCCCCTTCCATACGCACGATCCTGCGTGACAGTGATGTTGACGGACCGCGTATTTTCAACTGCGCAAGTGTTGCGTATGGAAGGGGAAAGCCTCCTTATTGGCTGAACTTCATTGAAGGATATCTCTGCGAAGAAAAATGATATCTTGAATTTTAAAAAAGCTTTTTAAAGTTTGAGAGTTGTACTTTTAGATGGCATGACCTGATTTTAGAAAAAAAACTTTCGCGATTGAATTTTTGTATAAAATTGGGAATAAACTTTTGTATATTCAGGGCTCGAGAGTTTTTTGGGACTCTCCTGAAGACTTTTAAGAGCATATTAAGGTCCCTCATTTCTCTCTTGAGACCTCGCCTGAGTAAGTGGGTGATTTGACTTCTAGCAGAAAACGAGCGACTCGATATCGCTTTATAAGTATTTATAAGTATATTCCATTTTATCACCAAATGCGACCCCATCCAATGTGAAGTCGTTATAAATTCACGTGATGCGTCTCCTCCGGATAATCCGCTATAGTATATATTCGATTCCAGTATTTTTATCCCAAAATGCAATTTATACTGAATCTAAAGATGTACTTTACTTGAAATCAAACTCAAAGAATCTAGAGTAAAAAAAAAAATTATTATAACAGGAATCACAGCGCAAAAGGAGCTAAAAAAAGGGAGAAATAGGGTAACTTTTTCACGAAAAAGGGGAAAATAGGGGAAAGATGAAACTTTTTTTTTTAAATGAATCTTCTATTTTTAAATAATTGTCAATAATTTTAAATGATCTCTGCCATTCAAGAATTTATTTTTAAAAATTGGATTATACTTATCGACAGAAGCTTTTTCTGAAAAAGCAAAATGGTAAAATGTTTCTTTGGTTCAAGCTGAATAAATTTCAGGTAAACCAATAGGAAAAATTCATAAATAATTTATTCAATTGCTATAATTACTGTAATTAATGTTCAATAATGGGTACACTTACTCATGTCAGAGAATTTTCTGCGTAATTCAAATATTGTATTTTCAAATATCGTATATTCAAAGAGAAAAGGGGAAAAGGGGGAAGTTTTTTGAGAACAGGGGAAAAAGGGGAAATAGGGGAACTTAAAAGGGGGATTTTTCACGAAAATAGAGAAATAAATTATTTTAAATAAAATTAAATATACAATATATCATATTAAATTAACAGTTTCAACCAAAAAGATTAATTTTCTACTAAAAAAGACGAATTCACAACAAAAAATTCAAATAAAAATGGAATAGTTAAATTTTCATTAGAGAAAATCAATTTTTAATATAAAAATACAATCTATTTCTAAAATATTTGAATTTGCTACTAAACTATTGTATTTTCAACACAAAAAGTAGTAGTTGAACTTCAACTGTTATAAATTAAAAATTTTAATATTTTTCGGTAGAAATATCAACTATTACAGTTTTCGTTGAAAATTCATGTTTTTTGTTGAAAATAAATTTTTTCACCTGCAAATTTAACTATTCCATTTTTGATAGGAAATTTATCTTTTTTGATTGAAATTTCAACTGTATGGTAGGAAATTTATGTATTTTGTTAAAATTTCTTCTTTTTTTGGTAGAAAATTCATATTTTTGATCGAAAATTTAATGTTTTGGTTGACAAGTTATGTATTTTGTTCCAAATTCTTTTTTTTTAATTGAAAATCAATTTTTATGGTTAAATTCCACTCTTTGGATGAAAACTAATCTGTTTAAGTAAAGGATTCAAGTTTGTATGTTGAAAAATTTGACTTTTTTGTTTAAATTCAACTGTTTTTGGTTTAAAATAAAAATATATTTTTGATAAGATATTAAATATTACAGTTTTCGTTGAAAATTCATATTTTCAGGTTGAAAAACCAACTATATGGTTGAAAAATCGTGTTTTGTTTATCAAAAATTTCATTTTTTTTAGAAAAATAATTTTGTTGGCTGGAAAATTCAACAATTTAGTAGAAAAATCAACTATTTGGTAGAAAATTCCATTTTTTGTAGAAAATTAGTTTTTCTTTTTGAAATATAGTTTTTTGTAATAATAGTTTAACTATTGGATTTTTTGCTAAAAATTAATCTTTTTTAGTGTAAAAATTCAACTATATGGTTGAAAATTTCTCTAATTTGTAAAAAATTCTTATTTTTTTGGTAGAGGATTAATCTTCTTGGTTGAAAAATCAACTATTCAGTTAAAAATGTATTTAATTTGCTAAAAATCAGTATTTTTGGTTAGAAAATTCATCCAATTGGTTGTAAAATAACTTTTTTATTGAAAATTCTCACATTTTCGATTTAAAAATGAGACTGCTTTGTAAAAAATTGGTATTTTCGGCTGGAAAATTTAAACAATTTAGTAGAAAATTTAACTATTTGGTTGAAAATTCGTATTTTTTTTAAGGAACCCAATTTTTTGGTTAAAAATCGAATTGTTTAGTTGAAAATAATCTATTTTAGATAAGGATTCAAGTATTTTGTTAAAAATTTGTCTTTTTTGGTTAAATCCAACTGTTTTGTTATTTTAAATTAAAATCTGTTTTTTTTCTGAAATATCAACTATTACATTTTCCGTTGAAAATTCATCTTTTTAGATTGAAAATTCAACTCCTTGATTGAATTTTCAACAAATTCGTCTATTCGGATAGAAAATTAATCTTGCTTTTTGAAAATTTATAATTTTGGTTTAAAATTCTGCATTTTTAGTTCAATTTAACTGGTTGAAGATTCTTTTTTTGTTGTGATTGAAAATTCATATCGATCCAATTTTGGGATCAAATTCATCAACTCCCATTCACTGTGGCTTTATTTAACAAGATTAAAAATGTAATGGAAATGAATCTCTAAATATTTGAGAGAAATTTGTAAATAGGAGAAATTTACTGGCGATGAGAGTTATAGGAGAGAGAGAGAGAGAGAGAGAGAGAAAATGAAAAACAAAACCATACATAAATCGTTCATTGACACAATTTCGTGGATGTGAATAATCAATATGGTGAAATCGATATCTGAACCACGTAATATTTTTCTCATTGATACTGGCAAGCAAGTGGTTGAGGCATAAAAAGGAATACCCAAGTGTCAACTTTTTACTTTTATTTAGCGTAAAGTGCGAAGCAGATTGAGATACCGTTACTTTCATATAAATAACTTTCTCGTCACAGAAACGCGGGACCAGATGAATCACATTCCGAATGTTATTCATCTGGAACGATCATAAGACAAGTATGTCTCACGATGGCCCCAAAATTACTGTAGCGTCACAAAAATTGATTATAAACTCACGGTATTAACGAAATAATTGCCTTTCACCGGATACCCCCATAATTCATTAGCGTTATGCTTCAATGCTATTGTGAGGCCAGAAAAGCCAATAACCATCGCTACCTGTACCCGCCAAGTAGAGCCGAGAGACCATTGAGACAGTTTCCTCTGGCTTCAATAAAAGCCAATAAAGTCGTTCGTTTTTTAACGAAAAAATAGGAAACACCATGAAATCGCGATTTGTTTTCATTTTTCTAGTCATGATTCAAACTCAACGGATGATTATTCATTTACCGGAAGGGCATTTCATTTTTTGTCGCACGGCTTATTTAGGGTTACCTATGCAACGCAGAACTTTCTCACCTCAAAAGTTTTTTACGAGAGAAAACAGTGTACTTTAATAAATCATTACACCCTATCCAAACAATCGGACTCACTACACTATTGACACTATTTTATACTTTTTTTGAGCGATTACACTATTTTGCTACTATTTCGAAAAAATGAGACTAAATACACTATTTTCTCACAATTGTCTCCTAATGACACTATTTCTTTACTTTTCTTAACAAAATATTGTTGAACTTTTTCACTTATTGGCTACATATTGTCTCAATGGCGAATTAGGGGTTGTCCAAAATGTTGAATTTTCAAGGCAAAAAAATGAGTTTTTTACGAAACAACTGAATTTTCAACCAGATAGTTAAATTTTGAACGCAACAGATGATATATCAACAAACTACATAAATTTATCACAAAAAACATGAATTTTCTACCAAATTGTTGAATTTTGAAACCAAACGGACACATTCTCTACAAAACAGTTGCATTTTGAACCGGAAAATACTAATCTTAACTAGAAAATGTAATAGTTGATATTGAAACCAAAAAAGATTTTAATTTTAAATAAAAAACAGTGGAATATAATCAAAAAAGACAAATTTAAATGAAAATACTTGAATCCTCAACTAAAACAGATTAATTTTCAATCATACAGTTGCATTTTTAACCAAAAAAATTGATTTTGTAGCAAAGAATACGAATTTTTCAACAAAATACATACATTTTCTACCAAATAGTTGAATTTCAAACAAAAGTATTAATTTTCTATCAAAAAATACGATAGAAAAATACATGAATTTTCAAAAAAAGAGTTAAATTTTCAACTAAAACAGATCAATTTTGAACCAAAAATCGAATAGTTAAATTTTCAATTTAAAAATTAATTTTTAAGCCAAAGAGAGAAATTCTCTAAAAAAAGGCGGCATTTTCAACCTGGAAATACTAATTTTCAACAAAAAATGTAATAGTTGATATTTAAACCAAAAAGATTTAATTTAAAATAAAAGACAGTTGAATATAATCAAAAAGGACAAATTTAAATGAAAATACTTGAATCCTCAACTAAAACAGATTAACTTTCAACCATACAGTTGCATTTTCAACCAAAAAAATTGATTTTGTAGCAAAAAAGACGAATTGTTAACAAAATTCATATATTTTCTACGAAATAGTTCAATTTAAAACAAAGGGAATAATTATCTATCAAAAAAGATGATTAAATAAAATACATGAATTTTCGAAAAAGAGTTAAATTTGGAACTAAAACAGATCAATTTTGAACCAAAAATCGAATAGGTAAATTTTCAATAAAAAATTGATTCTCAAATCAAAGAGAGAAATTCTTTACAAAACGGTGGTATTTTCAACCTGAAAATACTAATTTACAACAAAAAATGTAATAGTTGATATTTAAACCAAAAATATTTCAAAATTATTTAAAAAACAGTTGAATATAACGAAAAAGGATGAATTTTCAACTAAATACTTGAATACTCAACTAAACCAGATCAATTTTTGACACTACAGTTTTATTTAAAAGAAAAAAAAAAAAAAAAAAATGATTTTCTACTACAAAAGATGAATTTATAACAAAATTCGTAAATTTTTAACCAAAAAGTTGAATTTTCTACCAGAAAAGACAAATTTTTAACAAATTACAAACTTCCTCAACTAAATATTTTGATCAATGTATGTGATGTTAGTTCAAATTTTATTTGATTAATTTTTATCCAAATAGTTGAATTTTCGAACTAAAAGAGATCAACTCTTAACAAAAAATGGTGTAGGTAAATTTTTATTGAGGTGTATCAATTTTCAATAAAAGAATGAATTTTCTATAAAACAGTTCAATTTTGTACCGAACAGTTGAATTTTATACCAAATTGTTTAATTTTCAAGGCCAATATAGGCAGCCAGTACGGGCACAACACTGGGCCGATTAAAATGCCGATATTGGACCAATAACATTAGCCGATCTTTGGCTGGCGAAATTGGACCAAGCCTGGGCCGTGTGTTCAGTTCCGGCTATTCGCACTTGGGAGGGGAAGTAAGTGGAAATGGTTGGAGCGGAAGTAGGAGACGCAGGGTAAAATGATGGTAGGGGAATTGGGAGAAGTGGCAGGAAATGAGGAGAGGATAAGTAGTAGAAGTGAGGGGAGCAGAACTAGCGGAAGTTGCGGAAATTTAGGGGAGGTAGGGTGTGCATGTACGAGAGGGGGAGGGTTGAACGATTTATTTACGTCCTAATGGGTTACGAAACACTTTTCTTGTAGGCGCAAAGCGCCTACTTTGACTAATTTTATCAAAATGTAATTACGGTAATCTTACATTTATTTTGAGAATTTGTAAAGACCTTTTCATAAATGTATGATTTTTTTATGTTGAGCGTCTTTATCAAACTGCATAAATAAAGCTTTCTTTCGAATACCACAAAACTATGAATGTTTTATTCAACGAAAAAAGCAGGTTTCTCTCACTTCCTTTATGTTTTAGCTAGCTTTGGTATCGTCCATTTATTGGCCACGGAAATCGTGTGTAACATTTCGCAAAATGCCTATAAACACCTTTGAATTCATGAATCGATTCCCCCGCACTGTATTTCAAACCACGTACTGATCCTATGGTCAGAGCACAAAGTCTCGGTTATCGCTTGCTCGATCGAACAGTGCTGACTATAGGTTTGTGTACCCGAGAGTTAAGAATTGTATAGATTTTCGGTAAAATATCTAATCTTCTGTTTATTTTAAACGCTTTTTTAATTGCTTCAGTACAATGATTGTTAGGGTAATGCCATCAATAGTGGACTACCCTTTAATAGTAGGCCTCCCCTCTTATTCTCGTCTGAGTATTTTCAATAAGAAAATAAATATTAAACTGCCGAAAACATCTAGAATGCAAATAAATGCATTTTATCTTTGTTAAACTCGACTCGTTGAACTTGTTTATATAACAAGTGTTTATGGATTTTTGTGTTTCAGCTAATTTTATTCATTAAGAGATTCTTTACAATCTTGTTTAATTAGGTTTTATTCACCATTTTTTTTTTTAAATACAATTTTAATTTTAATCGAACGCAACCAATTTCATAACCCGACCTAATTTTATAAAACTCAAAGAAACACCTTAAGAAAGCCAATCCATAAAATTAATTTCAATAAAACTCAGTTTTTAAGTAGACTACTTAGTAAACATTAAAACTTTCGAACGAATTTTTTCATACTCATAAAAAAATTAATGTATATTTCTTTGAAAAAAAATTATATTTAGAGGTACCGCAAGCCCCATGAACTTTAGCACACGTATTTCCCATGAGTATAAAAAACCTTTTTTTTAGATTTTTTTTAGAATCGTTAATATTAGACGTATCAAGTTGAACCTCAACGCTTTTAGCCATAGCGTACGAATCAAAAAGACTTTTTGGATTTCACCACCATATCTCTTTTTTATAGGTTCCCAAAAAACCCCCATAAGTGAGAAATTGGGTTTTTCGAGTTTGTGGCGCTAATAATTAGTTTGTTGCAGTTTATTTTAGTACAAATTGTTTCTAATAAATAAATTATTACTTTTTACTGATAATTAGATCGTTACATAAATTTCTTAAGCAATTTATTATTGTTGATAGCAGTTTTCTCGTAGAATAGAGGTATAAAAAGTCGTGGTTTTGTCTGCATGCTCGCAAGTCCTATCAAAAAGTGATTCTTAAGAAATTTTTGGATCTTTTTTGAATACACAATTTTTGTCTATTCATATTATTTCGTATCTTGTATAGATTGACCGCAAAATCAAATTTCTTATTTTTTTATTATTTTCTATGGGGTCAAAATTTGAATTTTCGATTTTTCAAGAAAATTCGAAAAGTTGTTGTAATAATCTTGTACGGTATTCAAAATGCAACGTTTTTCCTGTCATTTTTTCATATCGTGCGTCATTTGGCTTAAAAAGTTTAATTACGTTTTTTTTTTTGGAATTTTATAAATGCTATAACTCCGATAATTAAAAAAAAATTCATAAGGATAAATTGTTCGCCTTTTTGAGTACTACTAATAACCGTACATAAAAATTTGGAAACTTAATAAAAAGTGGTCACAAAAATGTTGAAAATGCGCTCACTTTCTGAATTTTCATCCAAAATGGCTGGCTGACGAACTTGACTTTCATTTTAGGACACTTGATGAGTATAGCGAAGCCCAATCCAATGTTTCCATTCTTTCGGAAGTTATCGTGCTAACAAACTAAAAATCTACAGACACACAGATGTACAGACAGACTCACAGCCAGACAGACGCAGACACATTAGCAAAAAAAATGTTTTTCGGGTTCAGGTGGTTTCAAAACGTGGATAACTTCTCTGATGAGAATGTAAAAAGATTAATTTCTAATAACATTTTCAAAATTATCAAACACATAATTGAAATCTTAAAGGCATTTTTAACCTAATACTTCAATTTTCAACCAAAGAAATGAATTTTCAATCAACAATATTAATTTTATGCCAAAAAACTTTAATATTCAACAAAATAGAGAAATTTTCAACCAAATAATTGAAGTTTAAACTGAAGAAGAAAAATTTCAACCAAACATGGAATAATTGAAATTTCAGTTAAAAAAAATTAATTTTCATCAAAAGAAATGTAAAAAAAATAGGTCAGTTGAAAAAAGAGGATTTTCAACTAAAATGATGAATCATCAACCAAAAAGTTTAAATTCCGACAAAGTAGTCTGCTTTCTACTGAGTGGTTAAAGTTCTAACGAAAAAAGATGAACTCTCAAATAAAATATAATAGTTAATGTTCCAACCAAAAAGATTTTAAGTTTAATCTAAAAACTGCTGAATTCCACCAGAAAAGACGAAGTTTCAACAAAATAGTTCAATCCTCAGACAAGAAAAACCACGCGTCCTATCAAAAAGTAATCGCTAACAAATTTGTAGATCTTTTTTAACGCACACTTTTTGTTGATTCATTTTTTTGTTGGTACCTTGCGTCCTTTTTCCAAAAATTTAAGGTTTTTATTGCTAATGCTATTTTTCAAGATTAGAACAAAAACTACGCATCCTATCAAAAAATAATTCATAACAAATTGGTGACTCTTTTTTGGATAAACAAATTTTGTCTATTTATTTTTCGTATTGTGTATAGTTTGGCCGCAAAATGAAATTTTTGATTTTGTATTATTTTTTGTGCGTTCAGAATTTGAATGTTCAATTTTTGAAGAAAATTCCAAAATTTGTTGTGATAATCTTGTAGGGTGTTCAAAATGCAACGTTTTTCTTACTCTGGCATTTTTTCATATCGTGCGTTATTTGGCTTAAAATTATCATTTTCGTTTGTTTTTTGGAATTTTTTAAATACTATAACTCCGGTAATTTTTTATCATCAAAAGAAGTCATACTGATAAATTGTTCGTCTTTTTGAGTACTACTAATAACTGTACATAAAAATGTTAATTCTAAAAAAAGGTGGTCTCAAACATTTTGAAAATGCGCTCACTTTTTGAATTTTTATCCAAAATGGCTAGCTAACGAACTTGACCTTCATTTTAGGATACTTAAAGAGTATACGAAATCCTAATCCAATATGTTAATTATTTCGAAAGTTATCTTGCTAACAGACTAAAAATCTACAGACACACAGCCAGACATACATACATACGCACATGCAGACACACATATGTACGGACGGGCATACATACAGGCAGACAGATAAATTCGTAAAAACCTGGTTTTAGGATTCAGGGGGGTCTCAAAACGTGGACATTTGACAAAAACGGTGGGGGGGGGGGTCAAATTGTACATAAACCTTCTCATTATAGGATGAGAGTGTAATAATTGTTTAAACAATTTATTATTATTTTTAATAACATTCTCCTAGCATAATGCTAGAAAGTTTCATTTTTTTTATTTGCCATGGTTTGTCCACTTTTCCATTAGAGTAAGGTAAGAGATAATTACAGTTAACAAAAATAATTTTTTTGAAATTTACTATTATTTTTAATAATATTCTCTTTGAATAATGCTAGAAAGTTGCAGTTTTTTTTCGATTTTCAAATTCCTAGCAACTTTTCAGTTAGAGTGAAATAAAAATTAATGGAGGTTAATAAAGTATTTTTTTAAACAATTTATGTTTGTTTCAAACTCTCTTCTTTCAGAGTAATGCTAAAAAGTTGCGCTTTTTTCTGAAATTTTGAACTTCTTTCCAGCTTAAACAATTAATTAATAATCAACTTCTTTCCTGTTTAAACAATTTATTATTGTTTATAAATATCGTCTCTTAGAGTCAAATATTTTAACGAGAATTATTTTGTTAAGGAATCTCTTTTATGGATATTTTTTTTCTCTGAAATAAAAACATCGAAGTTATTTATATACATCTTGATTCATACTGGACTTTATAGTAATTACTCGTTTGATTGAGACCCTTTTAATTTAATAATATATGTTATCATCGGTGACAACTTGTTTTCTGCAGGGTAAGGGGGGAGCTGATAGTAAAGAGTGTGCAGTTACAAATTTTCATTTTAAGGGCAGCAAAAAACTTCATAATGTAATTGAAAACAAAATTTTTACAGGTTATTACGGGCCTACTTGTCCCACCTACTCCTAATTATTCCATCCCTCGTTTTTATTTCTACTGTAAGATAGCCTGTTTGTTTAAATTATTATTTTCAAACAATTGGGAAAAGAGTAGAAATAATTCACTTTGAAAAAATATACTACTATTTAAAAAATGATTTTGACTGCTGGTAATTTATTATTTGTTCATAACTAAAAAGTCAAAGGACAACTGAAGATTTCAGAAAAAAGCGCAACTTTGTAGCTTTATTCCAAGAGAATATTATTAAATAACATAATAATAAATTGTTTCAACAATTATTATGTTTGTTTACTTTGATTAGATGTTATCTCACTTATTTAAACAATAATTCTTGCTAGCGTTAATAAATTATTGTCTCTTTCTAACTGAAAAGTGAAAAAATTCATAAACAACCGCGATTTTCTAAATATTCTAAGAAAAAATGGCTCTAAACAATAATACATTATTTAAACAGTTGAATGTTTGCTAACTTGCAATAATAATTACCCTAATAAGTAAGAATTAGACAATAAGTCAACTTTTTTTTAGAATAAACCGCAACTATCTAGCATTACTACATGAGAAGATAGTTATACAATAATAAATAGTTTACACAATTATTTTTATTACATTTCATTAATTATAACCTAGCTTTGAGTAAAAAGAAGGACAGAAAGTTGAAAACTCCAGAAATAAACGCAACTCAAGCATTATTCCAAGAGAATATTTAAAAAAATAATAATAAATTGTTTTAACAATTATTTTTGTCAACTTGAATTTATTGTTATCTCACTCTGATTAAAAATTGAAGAAAAACTGGGAAATTTAAGAAAAACTTCAACTTTCTCGCATTATTCATTATTTTATTATTTTATTATTTATTATTATAAACAATAGTGAATGTTTTAAATTGTAATATTTGCCAGCTCTAATAAATTATTGCCTCGCTCTAACTGAAAAGTTAAAAAATTGGGAAAAAACCGCGATTTTGTAACTGTTCTAATAGAAAGTTGCTATAAACAATAATAAATTGTTTATGAAATTTATTTAAACATCTAATTATCAGTATAATGTAATATTTTATGTATGAGAAACGATTTTCACTAAAAGAAACAGTGAAGAAATCACAATTAGTAATTTTTGATTTCTATTCTATGGATAATTGTGGATATAAATTTTGATGATAAACTCGATACATCTATAATTCAAGACCCTGAATAAAATGTACAAAATTGACTTTTTCCCGATGGAAAATATGTGTTAAACCTTATGGGGCTTGCAGAACCTCTGAATAACTTTTTCTTTGTGTGGATTCGAACAAATTTGGGGCGGATAAGCATTTCAAAATAATTATGCAATTCAAATCGTTTCTCTGTCGTTTTCCCCAATAAATATCTATTAAAAGTGAGTGCCAAAAGCACAAAAAACTTTAAATCGCATAAAACACCAAAACAATTAACCTGCTGTCCCTAGCGTAACTCGCGAACGGAACGACTATGCTACAACCTGACGCACGTTATTGCACGTTCGGTTATCGTACACAGAATTTAACGAATAAATCATTACTAATTGATAATTAATTAAATTATTATCGACTATATTATTACTCAACATATTCTACGCGCATGCATTAAATAACTTGATATGAAATTAATAACACCGAAAAAATATAAGTGAATTTTTGTTGCGGGTAATTTTCAAGTAGATAAAGTTGAATTTTTTCGCATCGAAACAAAACAAGATTTAATAGAGTTGACATGGTAACCATTTCCCATGTTGTGGGTAAGTCTTACCACGTGAAGTTAATTTTTGTTGCAGGTCAAGATTACTCTGAAATCGCTGTAATAGATTACATTTCGTTTCTTCTGTGAAGATATTAAATAAAAACGTTAAAAACGTTTGAGAACAAGTCGTCTACCGGCTATAATTTTATTGATGCGATTATAAAACTTTGACAAATTTACATTTTAATCAGGAAGAAATAAGTTCGCAATTGCATCCGTTAAGAAAAGAAGAGTAAAAACGTGATTTTTTAAATTCAGACAAAGGTACCGCTCACAAGCTCCACCAAATAAATTCAAACTATTTTTTTAAGAAAGATGTCATCATATTTTAAAAGCAGTTTTAATGCATTTGAAATACTTGATTTATGATGAAAATTTTTCATTTTTTGGCCGATGAAAAATACAGACGCATATCAGCAGCCAAACCAAATTGACCGATTTCGATTAAACTATGCATACATATAGTGAATATGATGTACACTGTACATATGCCGCTTTTTCAAGAGAAAGTGATCCATAAACGCATCTCATGGAGTTAAATTTTAATTTATCAAAAAATATACTATTTTCAACATGCAGACGCTTTGATAGCAAAAACCAATTGATCGATTTCAATGAAGCATTTCATAAAAATAGTAAATAAGGTCTAAATGTGCTGCTTTTTCACGAGAAAGTGATCCATAAACATACCATGAAGTTAAATGTTCATTTATCAAAAATATACTATTTTCAACATGCAGAATTGATTGATTTACTTTTTCTTATAAAACCATCGTTAACTAAATAATATACCGTTTCATAAATAAAAATTTAAAGGTTAGTGAGTACAAACATTTTTTTAATTTAAATAACATGCAAGAGAATTACTTGGAGAATTAGTAGGTACGACTATACAAGTGAGCCTCTTTTTAAACAAAATTCCGCCAGCAAGTACGCGAGTATTGATATTTTATTCATTTACGTTGAGGGTAATCAAACCAAAATTTGTAAATTAAAATACAATGAAAATTGTAATCAAAACTGCGAACTCAGAAAATAAAGCCAAGTGCGAAAAGTAGAAATACATCAATGAATTAGTTTATTAAATCATTTTTTATCTCGATAAAAGATGTATATTTTTGAAGATTAAAAAATAATTAAAAAATAATTAAAAAACATTTCGTGGGTCTGTAATGTAATAATTTTATATTATTATTATTGTTCAGCTGCCACACTTATGTTTATTATTTAAAGACAATAATAGGCCCGCCAAATAAAAAAAAATGTTATCCTTCTAAATAATAATATTTACCTTTTTTTATCAAACTAAAAAATGTCTATACTATATTCGTACTTGGCTATATTTTCAAAGTTCACAACTTCGATTACCCTCAACATAAACAAATAAAATATTAATACTTAGGTATTTGGTGGAAATTTTTTAACACGTAGTGGTTTCGGTGGACTTTATATTATTTTAATTTCTTGAAGTTAATTGAGCCAAATTGGCTTTTAAATTTGCTTTTAGCAATTAGTTTTGAAAAAGGATTTTTACCCCTAATTAATTGATATTAAGACAATTTTAACTATTTTTAAGAGTTTTAGTGAATTTATGATATTTTAAATTATCTCTGTACGTTGTTTATTCCTTTCAAGATAAGTATCGCCATAAGGAAAATCACACTTGACCGATGAATAACCAGCTTTAAATAAAATTAGGATCTGTGAATGAGCCTTGAGACATAAGACTTGAGATAAGACTTAATGTAATTAATTTATTAATTAAATAAGACTTGGTGTAATTAAACATTTTGTTGATATGGAAGAAACAAAATATTTTTATTATTTCAATAAAAACTCCTGAATTTTATAATTTTAATAATGAAGAAAGTTTATTTTATTGCAAGAATCTGGTGTTCCAAATTTTTTTCTCGAATTTTCCTGCATGCCCCCCCCCCCCGAATATCTTCGATTCCACAAAAAAATAAATGCGTTCTTTTTTGAAAAAAATGGTATTTAAAGGTCCCACAAGCCCCATGACGTTTAATACGTGTATTACCAATGAGAAAAAAAATCGTTTTTGTAAATTTTATACAATATTTCTTTTCACAATGAGCCGTAGAATACGAATCGAAAATTAATTTTTAAATTTCACACCCATAAGTCTGTTTTATAGGGAGCCAAAAAAAAAACTCATAAGTGAAAATTTGGATTTTGCGAGTTTTTGGCGCTAATTATTATTTTTTTGCGGTTTCTTTTCATATTTTTTTTTAATATATAAAATATCACTTTATACTAATATTTAGATATTTAAATACATTGCTTAAACAATTTATTATTGTTTATAGGATTTTTCTCTTAGAACAGAGTTAGAAAGTCGCTGGTTTTTCTTAATTTTTCAACTTGCTTTGAACTTTCAAGTAGAGCCAGGCATTACTGAACTAAAGCTAACAAAAATAATTGTTTTAACAATTTATTATAATTTATAGCATTATTCTCTTAGAATAAAACTAAAAAGTTGCGATTTTTCTGAAAATTTCAACTTTTTGTCAACTTTTCACTGAAAGTGAGGTAATAATTAATTTAATTTAGCAGAAATAACTGTTAAAACCATTTTTTATTGTTTATGACTATCGCTAGAAAGTTGCAGTTTTTCCTAAAAACTTCAACTTTGCCTTGCCGTATTAGTTATCAACAAATAATAATTAAACATCAGAGAGAACCATTTTTTAAACAAACTTTTTCTTTTTTGTGTATATATTTTTCTTTCTTTTTGTTCACATTAATATTATAAAAACGTTAAAATTAGTGTAAAAATACTTCATTCCACAAAAAATGGTATACTATTTAAAAAAAGAATCTTGTTGATGTTAATTTATTAATGGTTCATAACTAAAAAACCAAAGAAAAGCCTAACAATTTTTAAAAACACCGCAACTTTCTAGCATTATTCTAAGAGACTATTGTTATAAATAATAATAAATTGTTTAAAGAATTATTTTTGTTAATTTAAATTAATTATTACCTTACTCTAACTCAAAAGTCGACAAACAGTGGAAAATTCAGAAAAAAACGCGACCTTCTAACTCTATCTTTAGGAGAGAAAATTGCTATAAAGAATAACAAATTGTTTAACAAGTTTATTTGAACATCTCATTATCAGTAAAAAGTAAAATAGAAAAAGAAAATAGTTGTTACTAATAGAAACCACAAAAAAAAAATTAGCGCCAAAAACTCGCAAAACCCAATTTTTCATTTATAGGGATTTTTGGGGACCTTATAAAACAGACTTATAGGGATATAATTCAAAAAGAAATTTTTGATTCGTATTCTAAGAATAAAATAAAAGCCATTTATTTTTTTCTAGATTCAAACAAGTTTAAAGCGGATATGCATGAAAATTCGACAAAAAAATCAAATGTATTTTTGAACCAGCCTACTGCAAAATCTTCCAAAACCTTTGATTGAAAATGGAGTTAGTATAACCTTTAATATCGATCGAAAATCTCCTTCGACTTCAATTTGAGAATATTATTTTTAAATGTTTAAAAAAAATCCTGAATATTTATTTTTTTTTGTATGAGTTAAAACTATTTCTGAATGCTTTAACATTTAACTAAAAACATTTTTAAAAAAAAGTATAAGGGCCCTCTATTACACATAAAAACGGAAAAAATGAATAAATATTAAATCCAGTATTACATGAAATCTGGTACATATTTCTGAATACTTTGTATGAAATTTGTTTATTTTTCCAAATAAAATATCCATATTCTCTCTTCCATTGAACGACCTACATTCAGCGAAGCGTCCGGTGCAAAAACGACCCCGGCGAGATTCAGCCAGGCAATTATGCTGCAGCCACTGCCTCGTTTGCATTCTACTTTTATTGTCTTTGCTATTATGCGTACATACTTTTATAGTTTTTTTCCCCTACATTTTTTGCCTTTTTCGTGTCCTTATTGTCCCTGAGTTATAATTTTTAGTTAAATTCGAGAAGAAAATAAAGAGAAGATTAAATACATAAAAAGAAAAAAAAATTTTGTCGATATAATATTTTCTAACAAGAGACGGACGTGCTGAAAGTGCTGGAAACAATTTGTCAATTCGTATGAGACCAATTAGAGTATTTGCCGAGACGTAAATATGGAGGCTCTTAATTCAATTCCGCCAATTAATCCACCTTGCACTAAAGAGGTGAGAGGTGGGGATAAACGAACAATCAACATTCGTCGTATCCTGTCCTTTTCGTTCAGTATCATTCGAGGCTTCGATTTTTAAATTAAATACTCTTTACATCGAAATTTTCTTATTTTATTTTTAATACTCTATTTTAGAATGTGGATGAAAATAATTTAATTTAAAAGATATCACTTTTTTAATTACACGAGTGTTTTAACAATTTAATTGAAAATGGAAATTAAATTAAATTTCATTGAAAAAATTTTTTCAACAAATTTATTTGTATTTCAGAACTAACTTTGAGCGCACCTTGGATTCCTCATGAGTTCTGATACGTACATGAATGTTGCTTTTTGAATTTTTTTTGATTGAATAATTTATTTCTAACCCTATTGTCGGCATGGTAGGAATCGGGTAATTGGTATGAAATGAAAATTAAATGAAATCAACTATGGTAACCACAATTTTTGGGGGTTCAACAAATATTTTATTGACCATATAATGACTATACACTATAATTGAAACAATAATTATAATACTGTGTTAATTTTAAGAAATACAGTCTTCACAGTCGAAAATGCTCTCAAAACAGGGGCAATAGGGTGATTTTTCACGAAAATAGGGGAATAATAGGGGAATAAATTCTTTTAAATAAAATTATTGTATGTATAGGTATAACACTGAACTCAAGATGAAACGCTTAAGATTTTAAGTCGATTTTTTTCTTTAAAAAATAGTTGAATTTATAAAAAAATAATGGAATTTTTAACCTACAAAGACGAATTATCAACCAAATGTTGGAATTTACAAATGTGACGGCGTAACTTATAGATTTCTCAGATTAAGATGTACGTGTAGACAGAAAGGAAATAGTTTTATTTGTGCCTTTACTTTAATACTTCAGGGATTTTTGGAAGTTTGCGAGCCTTCAGTTATTTTAAATTACTTCTTTACAACTGCAACTGTTATTACTTCAGCTTAAAGTCCTAAAAGTGGCCTTCAAATTCGACGTGCTGACCGTACCATAAATCGGTCCCTAGATCTAGTCTGATTCTTTGTACAGATTTCGAAAACTGGAAAGCTGGCGGGCAGACGTTTGTCCATCACTACGTCACAATTATGGGTGTTTCCAACTCCCTACCTCAAATTTCCTCATCCAATCAAAAGTAAGCCCTTCCACTGACCTGTCATCCCACTTCTCTCAAATAAGTACTTCGACATCGTGGATCTAACAATTTACAAATGTAACCAAAATGAATTCCGCCGTGAAACTGAAACTTTCATAATAAACTCTTGTTACTAGTTTTTTTCTGTGCATTAAATTTATTCTGCCTTGTCGATGAACATTTTGGTCCTTCGAACGTAGGATATTTTATCGTATGTGTAACAGCAATGCATTCGCGTTAAAATATTGTGCTTATCGTGTATAAAGAAAGCCGCAACAATGAAGTTGCATTTATCAAGACGATAAACACAAACCAGCGTAGAATGAACACGAAGTTCGACGTAAGGCTAACTAAAGGCTGACTAAGGCTTACTAAAGAAGTTCACTAACTAATACAGCAAGTTGATGTGTGAATCCAAATAGAATTATTGACTATAAATGAATATTGTGGATTCAGGGCTGAAAAAGAATCGGTACTCGAATCTGTCATCTACGAAGTCCTAGCCCAGGATCTCCATCCAGAAAGCAACAGCAGTGGTTCTCGGCAGCAAAGCAGAATTCAGATCCAGTTGCTCCAATCTATTTTAAACAGACAACAGAAGGAAGGACGTCGCAATTTCCGAAACAGCGTCAGAAAACAGCAGAAACAACAGCAGTGGTTCAAGGCAGCAAAGCAGAATCCAGATATAGTTGCTCCAATCTATTCTCACCAGACAACAGAAGGAAGAAGTTGAAATTTCCGAACAGAATCAGAAAACAGAAACAACAGCAGTGGTCCAATGCATCAACGGTAAGCAAATATTGGGGCCACCAATTTCCTTGATATTACTTCCTTAAATTTGTGTCTTGAATTCAATATCACATATAATTGCAATTGTTCAAGTGTTAACCGCAATGACTGAAGCGGATATAAGAGAACTAAACATGAATCGTGGCGGGATTAAACGCACGTTTACAAATTCAGAAACAATGTTGTCTGCAATACATGACGAAACTGACTTAGCTTCCCTAGATCTCGCAGAGCGCTTAGAGAAACACAAAACCCTTTGGTCGGAATTTGAAGAAATTCGATCGCGAATAGAGTCCCTTAGTACAGATGAAAATGACATTGCCAAAGAAAATGATGAGCGCAATCAGTTCGAAAACAGATTTTTTGCCATTTCCGGAAGGTTGAAAAGATTAATAAGTAAAAATCCAGAGTTAAGATTCAATTCTGGGTCAAGCATCCGCAGTCTCGCGGCAGAGTGGATTGTAGCTCCAGTAAACAGTAATGCATCTAGCAATTATAAACTGCCTCACCTTAATTTGCCAAAATTCAGCGGAAAGTACGAAGCATGGTTAGGTTTCTCAGACACATTTAAAGCCCTCGTTGACAGCAAAACGAATATTCAAGAGATAGAAAAACTTGTCCATTTAAAAAGTTGCTTAGATGACGAAGCCGCAGAATTAATCGCGTCAATTGAAACCTCCTCGGAAAATTATACAGTAGCTTGGACACTACTAGAGGATCGCTACGATAATAAAAAACTTATAATCGAAAGTCACATCAAATCAATTCTTGATCTACAGCCAGTATCAAAGGATTTCTCAGTCCGAGGACTATTAGACTAGATGCAAAAACATATGCGCGAGCTGTGCGCCTTAGGCGAAACTGCCGATTCTTGGAATACGCTTTTACTCATGATTATGAAGGGTAAACTTACTTATCAGCTCTTCGAAAAATGGGAGGATTTAACTAGTGAATCCAAAGTTCCCATGATGAAACAATTTATAGAATTTCTGCAACGTCGAGTGCAGTTCGACGAAATAAAGTTCGCGTAAGCTCCCTTTAGAAATGAATCTAAATCTGAATCGAGATCTGAGACTAAACCAGATAATAATAGGCATGCACATTACAATAAACATAAATCGCAGCAGCAACATGCTTATCTCGCGGCACAATGCAATAAACTTAGTTGCTACTATTGTCAATCTGAACACAGCATTTATTCATGTGATACTTTCTTAAAACTTTGAATCAAAGAGCGCGTTAACTTTGTTAAAAAATCCTCACTGAGTTCTAACTGCCCCCCCCCAACCCCCCTGCAGTCTTACTGATTGCCGCGGCGGTCCCTGTAGAAAATGTGGAGAACGTCACAACTCTCTTCTGCATTATGATTCAGAAAAGGCTAATGCTCAGCTAAACGCAACAGTCAACACGCAAGTAAATACCGCCCCTTACTCTCTATTATCTACCGCGCACGTGGATGTATTCGATAATCAAGGCAAACCGCACACCTGTCGACTAATGTTGAATAACGGCTCTCAATCCATTTTATGACTGAAAAAATGGCTTGCCTGCTCAAACTGCCAACGAAGGCGATTGACATGCCTGTAAAGGGTCTAAGTTCCATGTCCACGGGAGTAAAAAGTACAGCAACTGCAACTATACGCTCGCGTTTTATTAAATATGAAAAAAGATTATTTATCTTACTAGTTCCTAATGTAGCAGGTGCATTGTCCGCGGTAAGTCTTGATCGAAAATTATTAAAAGTTCCCGACAATATCAAAGTAGCCGACCCTCACTTTCATAAACGATTAGAAGTCGACGATCTGTTGGGCGTTGAAATATTTTATGAACTTTGTGTCCCGATCGGCTTGAAATAAAGGTTCAACACGCGATATTTCAGAAAACGCACTCAGGCTGGATAGTTGCCGTAAGTATCTGTTCGAGACAGTTCTTACCCAGTCCGGTAAGGTGCAACTCATTACAAACAGCGAGTCGCTCAGAATCTGACGAACTCACCGAATTCTGGAACATTGAGCAAGTTCCCATTAAAAAAAATTCTCAAAAATAGAGCAAGCGTGCGAAAGACATTTTACAGAAACTATAGACAGGGACAATGAGGGTCGTTATATTGTAAAACTACCGTTTAATGACAGTAAAAACGAAATCGGTGAGTTGTACAAGTCAGCCTTACGTCGATTTCACGCGTTAGAAAGCAAATTTGCGAAATTTCCTTCCTTGAAGGAAAGTTACTCCAGTTTCATGAAAGAGTACATAGAACTCGATCAAATGTTCGAAATTCGTGACAGCGGTTCAACTGAACATGGTTTTTTTATCACACCATGCAGTTATAAAGGAAGACAGTTCAACTAGAAAAACTAGAGTAGTTTTTGACGGTTCTGCCAAATCCTCTAGCGGTGTCTCTTTAAATGACACGTTGATGGTTGGTCCGACAATTCAGGATAACCTGTTCTCTATCTTTACGAGATTCCGATCATATCCCTTTGCATTAGCAGCCGACATAGAAAAAATGTATCGGCAAATCAGAGTAGCGCCGGAGGATTTCGCATATCAAAGAATTCTTTGGCAAAATAAACCGGACCAACCGATCAAGATCTATAATCTTAAAACTGTAACTTACGGCACAGCTTGTGCACCATTTCTTGCTACTCGCGTACTCGCACAACTTGCAGAGGACAAGGGCCAGTGTCATCCTCTTGCCTCAAAGGCTCTTTCTCGAGACTTTTACGTCGATGACCTTGTATCAGGTGCGGCCCCATTTAAAGAAGCTTCCGCTTTACGCGACGAATTAATTCAGATTGCTCAAAAAGTTTAATTTACGCTACGCAAGTGGGCTCCTAAATTAATTCGCGATATTTTTGACAAAGCAGAAGCTGAGCTCATGTCTTCCGATTCATCCGACACAATTAAGACTTTAGGTCTATATTAGGGGTCCACGGATGATAAAATTGTGTACAACGTAAAGGATATAGCCCAGCTGACTGAGCAAATAACGAAGCGCACTATTTTATCAGAGGTGGCAAAATTATTTGATCCATTAGGACTGTTAGGACCGGTTATCGTTTATGCGAAAATGCTGATTCAGACACTGTGGAAATTACAGGTAAATTGGGATGAGCCCATCCCATAAGAAATCCGGTCAATATGAATAGAATTTAAAGACCAGCTACCCTTATTGAATGCCATTGAATTTAATCGATGCGCCGTTATATCAGATACAGTTGAAACCCAACTACACGGTTTAGTGGACGCTAGTGGAAAGGGTTACGGAGCTTGTGTTTACCTACGCTCGACCGTTAGACACGGCAAGCATCACGTAGCCCTCGTAGGCTCTAAGTCTCGGGTCGCACCAGTGCAAACGTTAACACTGCAGAGATTGGAATTCTGTGCAGCCCTTCTACTGGCTCAACTATATGCAGCCATATCGAAATTGTTAGAGCATCTGACATTCAGTAAGATCTTCTTTTGGTCAGACTCTACAGTCGCTCTTCAGTGGATAAAATCATCCCCGCATGCATTAAAGACGTTCGTATCCAATCGAGTAGCCCAGATTGAAGAACTTACACAGCACCACGAGTGGAGACACGTGCCTACTCACGACAATCCTGCCGATTCATCGTGTTGTGATCAGTTGCCTCTAGATTTTGTAACGAGTAAAATCTGGAAAGGCGGGCTCAACTGGCTAAGTCAGGAAGAAAATTTCTGGCTCCAGATGATGATTCAATTAACCGACACTTCTGAAAAACGTAAAGCTGTTATTCCGCAAGTGTCGATGGCTGCTACATCGGAAAGAAATGATTTGTATCATGGTTTTAATTAATTTGAATCTTTGACTCGAATAATTGCATATTGCCGTCGCTTCGCGCACAATACTAATTCAAATAACGCGACGAAACTATCAGGGTCTCTGTCTAATATAGAAATACAAGGTGCACAAGAATATGTTATCAAGGTTGTTCAAGCAACCGCGTTCCCGAAAGAAATTCACGAATTATCACGCAATCCAGAAGTTGATAAGGGAAGCAAGCTACTGAATCTTAGTCCTTTTTTCGACAAAGGAATTTTAGAGGTAGGTGGCAGACTTACACATGCTAAACTATCATACGAAGAGAAGCATCCGAAATTCCTTCCTCGTAATCATGTGATTACACGAATGATCGTCAGCGACACGCATATTGTGTTAAAACATGCAGGTATTCAAGCTACGCTATATGCAATCCGAGGAACGTACTGGCTGATAGACGGTCGTAATACCGTGCGTAGAGTTATTCATAATTGTGTCAGATGCTTTAAGGCTAAACCACCTGGTATTGACTATCAAATGGGAAACCTACCAGGGAACCGCCTAGAATATTCAAGACCTTTCTTAAATGTAGAAATAGACTTTTGCGGTCCTTTCTACATCAAGGAAAGATTATACAGAAACGTAAAAAGAGTAAAGACGTACGTCGCAGTATTTGTGTGTCTGGCCATTAAGGCTGTGCATCTGAAGCTCGCTAGTTCTCTCAGCACGGAAGCATTTATTGGTTGTTTAAAACGATTTATCTCGCGACGCGGTAATGTCGCTACTATTACTTCTGATAATGGTAGAAACTTTGTTGGGGCTGATCGCAAGCTTACAGAAACCTTTAATTAGCTCTCTGCTAACTCTCATGATAACATTGTCCATAAGTATTTATAATCAAGGAGAATTAAGTGGACTTTTATACCTCCTCTGTCGCCACACTTCGGTGGTTTATGGGAGGTAGCAGTAAAGTCTTTCAAACACCATTTTTTGCGCACGTTCGGTAACGCTGTGTTAACATATGAACAGCTGGAAACATATGTAGTTGAAGTTGAAGCCATCCTGCATTCACGTCCAATAAGTCCAATGTCCTCTGACCCTAATGATATCCGTCCCTTGACTCCTGGACATTTCCTGATTGGTGGTCCCTTAATGAGCTTTCCACAAGAGGAACTGCGTGACGTCAAGCCTGGTAGGCTTTCTCTTTGGCAGTACGCTCAGCAGATGCGTCAACATTTCTGGTGCCGGTGGCATAAGGAATACTTAAATGAACTCAACGTTCGTAGCAAATGGAGGTACAGTTCTGCCAACATCAAGGTTGGCACCGTGGCGCTACTCAGAAATGACAACATCACCGACATTCCACCCATGATGTGGAAAATGTGTCGTGTAATCGGCAGGCATCCAGGTCCAGGCAGCGTCGTCAGAGTGGTCTCTGTCAAAACTGAAGATGACGGCGTAACTTATAGATTTCTAAGATTAAGATGTACGTGTAGACAGAAAGGAAATAGTTTTATTTGTGCCTTTACTTTGATACTTCAGGGATTTTTGGAAGTTTACGAGCCTTCAGTTATTCATTGTCTAAGTCACGTTTCATGAGACTGCAGGATTTCTAAATTACTTCTTTACAACTGCAACTATTATTACTTCAGCTTAAAGTCCTAAAAGTGGCCTTCAAATTCGACGTGCTGACCGTACCATAAATCGGTCCCTAGGTCTAGTCTGATTCTTTGTACAGATTTCAAAAACTGGAGAGCTAGCGGGCAGATGTTTGTCCATCACTACGTTACAATTTTGGGTGTTTCCAACTCCCAATTCTCTGAAATATGTACTTCGACTTCGTGGATCTAACAATTTGAAAATGTAACCAGACTGTATTCCGCCGTGAAACTGAAACCTTAAGAATAAACTCTTATTATTAGTTTTTTCTGTGCATTAAATTTATTCTGCCTTGTCGATAAACAACAAACAAGAAAGATTAAACTACAACCAAAAACATTTGCATTTTTAAGTAAACAGTTGAGTCTAAAAGCCAACAGGATGAATGTGTTAGAAGACAGTTTAATTTTCAATCGAAAAAGATTAATTTCAAATCAAGAACTTCTCTATCAAAAAAGGTGGATTTTCAATCCAAAATAGGACCAAGATCGGTCCACAAATAAAAAAAATTCAACCAAATTGTTGTATTTTCAAGAAAAAAATACGATTTTTAACTTCAAAATATAAATTTTTAACCAAAGAGTTTAATTTTCACAAAAAAAATTAACCAAATAGTTGAATCTTCAACCTGCAAAGATCTATTTTCGACGAAATAGTTGAATTTTCAACTAAAAAATATCAATTTTCAACCAAATAGTAGAATTAAAAAAAATGTGAATTTAAAAAAAAAAAGCAAATAATTAAATTTTCAGTGGAAAAATTAATTTTCTACCAATGAGGGGAATTTTCAACTAATATTAAAATGAATTTTTATAAAGTAGTTAAACTCTCAACAAAGTAGTTAATTTTTCAATCAGGAAGATTATTTTTTTTTTTTATTAATTAAGATTAAAAATAAATCCATTTTATCATGAATAATTTTTACAAAATAAGCAAGAAAATGATTCACAATTAAAAAAAAAACTTCCAATCAACCTCACTTTTCGACTCATCAGAGACAAGAATAACAAATTGAAAAAGACGAATTTTCAACAAAATACATGAATTTCCAACCAAATAGTAGAATTTTCAAATAAAAAAATATCAATTTTCGCCAAAAAATGGAATGCGTAGTTAAATTTTTAGGTACAAAATTTTATTTTCAACAAAAATAAAAGAATTTTTAAATAGAAAGATAGTGCCTATACGCCCGGACACAAGCTACGCCTCCTTCCTTTTTGAATGAAATAGATAAAAAATATATATTTGTAACAAAAATGCAATAGTTGAATTTTCAGTTAAAAAATTAATTTTCAAACCAAGAAGTTCAGTTTTCAACTAATAAAGTGAATTTTTAACAAATTATTTCAACTTTCAACCCATTAGTTCAATTTTTAACGAAGAAGAATAATTTTCTACCAAAAAGACGAATTTTCAGCAATATACATGAATTTCCAATCCAACAGTTGAATTTTCAACTAAAAATGATCAATTTTCAGCAAAAAAAAAAATAGAATAGTTCAATTTTCAGGTAAGAAAATTGATTTACAGCCAAACGAAAAACGAATTTTTAGCAAAATATTTAAATCTGCATACAATAAAAATAAATTTTAACAATTTAGTTCAGCTTTCAACCAAGTACTTGAAATTTCAACTAAAAAAAATTAATCTCAACGAAAAATGTAATAGTTGAATTTCCCACCAAAAAGATTACTTTAACAAAATAGTTGAATTTTTATAAAAATAATCGAATTTTTAAACAAACAGTAAAAACTTTTAATGGAACTGCAGTACCGACAGAAAGTTTTAGTACATTTACTTTGAACGTTTAAAAATCCATACTTCATTTCAAAGACGATTATTTGTACAGATCTACGAATTGCAAGGAGAATCATTTGAAAGATTAAACAGTTTCGCATCGAAGCCACCTACGTTGAAATTATTTTAATGAAAGAGTAAAAAAATATTTAGCTTCAAAGTAAAATTACTTTTAGCAAAATGAATATTTTGAAATCTTGAATTCAACTCTTTGCCAAATCTAAAAACATGTTCCCAAAAATTTGGGCAAATATTTTGTATGAACACAGTAATTACATCAATTTAATCGTGCTCTTAGTTTAGATTTAAAAAGTAGGATTTACTGTTGATTTTATCATTTTTTCAAATTTTTAGGGACATTCTTTAGAATTGACAAAGATTTGCTCTCAAGATTTCAAAATGTTCATTTTGCTAAAAAAATTTTGTCACTTTAAAGCTCAATATTTTTTTGACCTGTCCATTCAAATCATTTTAGCCCAGGCGGATTTGACGCGAGATGGTCTAGTATTTCAATGTATTGTACTTGTAGTTTCAGTTTCTGCACAGATATTCGTCTTTGAAGTAAAGTATGAATTTTCAAATGGTCAAAGGAAATTTACCCAAACGTTCTGTCAGCAGTGTATAACAATAGACCTTTTTATTTAACAAGAATAAAATCTCAACCAAAAATATTTGGATTTTCTTCTTGGATTCTACTATTTTAGTTCACATTTAAGCGAAAAAAAGTTAAAAAGGGGAAGTTTCTTGAGAACAAGGAAAAAATAGGAATTTTGTAAACAAATGAAAAAAAGGGGAATAGAGGAAAGAGTGTGAAGTCTGCAAATATTTTTCCGGTTGGTCAATCAAAATTGGAATAATTTTCAATTTGAAGGATTTGAAACGTATCCCCAAGATTCGAATTAAATTTCCGAATGCACCTGTGTGTTATAAACCTGTTCCTCGACTTCTCGTCTCAACATTTACCCATCCACTCGTTTGGAATCTAACTCGATCTATGTATCCTAGCTCAACCCGGTTTAAGTGGAAATATAGTGAAGCGAGTGTATACGGATGTTTGATGAACAAACGTCAACTTCCGGGGAGAAAGGATACGAAAAGTCTTGCAAAATAAACGCAGAAAGAAAAAAAGTCTATATTTATACGTCACCTGCACCAAGAGAAATGCGCGAGTAATTAATTGCGGCGCCAAGTCTGACGTTAAACGTCTTTTCATTGCTTTCTCCCCTTTTGCTGAAAAAAAAAGGAAAAAACTCAAGTCCTCCAGAAAATTATGCGCGATATTTATAACCTTCAGGAAATTCGAAAGAGAGTTGTGGAATAAATTTTGATGCTAAATAACGAGAAACAAATCATTGTAAAATCATTCTGAAAATTAATACAAATATTTTTGTAAACATTTTTCTGATATAAGGGAAGGTATGGACTAATATCAGCTTTATTATAAACGCGTTCTAAATTTGTGTAAACGGACTTGTGTATGTAGTTCAGCACATTTTATTTGTCCTAAGTAAACTTTCGGTAGCTTCAGCAAACTGAATAATCAATTTCCGACTCTCAAGAATCAACATTGCGTCTGCCTTGTTTTTAAGTACAAACTGATAAAAGTGTTGTTTAATCATGCGTCGCAGTAATACGTATTTATTCACTGAATACCTACGTTTACTGGGCATCTTGGAAAAAAGGAATTTTAAATAAATACATAAATATAACCCATGTAATAGTGACCAAAAAAAAATTCAAAATTAATATTTCCAAATTTTGAAACTATGAAGGACAAATTACCTTGACTAATTTTTCATTTTCCCTGACCTTCTATATTTAAAGACCGAAATTCTAATCTTGCAACATTTTCAATATAGAATCTTCTATAAATGGAATATAAGAATCAAAATTAAAATTTCGAATTTATTATTCTCAGGGCTGCCATAGCCTCATTTACTCGAAGAAAGTGAAAAAGTTACCCATTTAAACCGAAAAAGTGCCCAAAAGTGACCAATGTGCAATGTGAATAATGTTCTTTTGAATTCAAAAGAATTCGATTAAATTTATTAAAATTCGTTGTGAGTTGAAAAAAAAATCAAGAGAATTGAAAACAATTCACGTGAATCGAAAGAAATTCATTGAATTCTATAAATTCGAAATGAGTTCAAAAAAATTTAGTGAAATTCAAAAGGATTGGATGAAATGTCTAAGAATTCAAGGTAATTTTAGAAGACTATAGAATGAATTGAACTAAATAAGAAAAAAAATTAACGATTGAATTGAGTAGAATTGAGTGAATTCATAAGAATTCAAATAAATTCTAAAATTCAAGAGAATGACAAATACAATTTTTAATAATTCAGGATAAATTCAATAAGAATTAGTTGCAAAAAATATTTGAAAATTTTCTTAAATCTTCGAAACCCTACGAAATCCCTCACTTTTTGTGAACTAATTTTTGAAATCCATTATAGTTTTACACAATCCCGTGTAATTCTATAAAATCTGATGATATTTCCAGAAATCTTGGAAATTATTGGAAATATCTTGAGAGCTTTTAAAATTCCTTAAAACCATTGAAAACCTCGGAGGTCTTATAAATCCATTGAAATCTTATAAAATATGCTAACACCTTATAGGTTCTATATAAAATCCTTCGATATTTTCTGAAATTCTAAGACATTCTTAACAACCATATGTATTTTGTTTAAATCCCTTAAAATCCATGGAAGACCTTTGAAATTTTTTTATCTGTTTAAAATGCCTTGGAATCTTCTAGAATACCCTAAAATATTTGAAAACTTTCGAATTATTCAAATCAATTAAAAAATCCCTAAAATGTATCAAATATTGTGAAATTCCTTCAACCTTTTTAAGGCTCTTGAAAATGCTTTGGAATTTTTTTGAATGTCCCAAAATACTTCAAATCCTTTGAAATTCCATGAAATTACTGAACTCGATTGCAAATTCCTTGAAATTTTGTTCAATACCCTAAAATATTTCGAATCTTTTAAAAAATTTTGAAATCGCTTAACATTTTTTAAAGCTCTTGACAATTATTTGGAATTTTTTTAAATAACCTAGAATCTTTCAAATATTTTTCGATCGCTTTAAACTATTGAAATCTTTTAAGTGCCCTGTGAAACTTTTTGAAATCCCTTACAATTTTTTAAAGCCCTTGACAATTCCTTGAAATATTTCAAAATACCGCAAACTATTTTAAATTCTTTGAAATCCCTAAATACATCAAATCTGATATTTCCTGAAACACTAGAAAATTTATTAAAACACCTTGAGAACTTTTAAAATCCTTTAAAATCATTCAAATCCACACACATCTTCTAAAAATCCTTGAAATATTTTAAAATATGCAAAACCTTATTTATAGATCTAATTGAATCGTTCCATATTTTTCAAAATTCTAGTTAATTCTTTAAAACCCCATGATCATTTCTTAAATCCTTTAAAATCAAATTCTTAGAAATTCCTTGAAATTTTTGAAATCTTTTGAAAATGCCTTGCAATGTTTTAAAATACCCTACAATATTTTAAATTCTTGGCATTCTTTTGAATTCCTTTGAAACTTTTAGAAACTCTTGAGAATTTCTTGGATGTTTTAAAAATAATCTAAAATTCTTTGACATCACTTCAAATTATTAAAATCCCTTCAGATTATTTAAATCTATTGCAAATTCTTCGGAGTCTTTCTAAATACCTGAAAATATTTCAAATCTTTTCAAATTCCTTGAAACTTTTTTAAGTTCTTGAAAATTACTTGGATGTTTAAAAAATACCCTAAATCCCTTTGAAATCCCTTGAAACTTTTCAAAGGTCTTGAAAATTCCTAGAAAATTTTAAAAATAACCTAAAATATTTAAAATCCTTTAGAATCATTTTAAATTATTGAAATCTATTCAAAATTCTTTGCAATCTTTTAACGGCGTGGGACTGTCAGATATCTTAAAGTAAGGTCATGTGATATAAGAGTTATTTTGTTATAGGGGTCAAGCCCGTACCCCTTTCCAATGTTTCGTGGGGCGGAAAGGCACCCCTTAGATTGATCACATAAATGATGTTGGTCAAACCCCTACCCCTACCCCTTTCCAAAGTTTCGTGGGGGCCGGAAGGCACCCCTTCGACTGGTCACAGAAATAATGTTTTTAAACCCCTACCCCTTTCAAACGTCCCGTGGGGGCGGAAAGGGACCCCTTCGACTGATTACAGAAATAATGTTGCTTAAACCCCTACCCCTTTCCAATGTGGCATGGGAAAAGCACCCCTTTGCCTGATCACAGAAGTAATGTTGGTCAAACCCATACCCCTTTTCAGCGTTTGGTGGGGGCGGGAAGGCACCCTTTTGACTGGTCACAGAAACAATGTTTTTCAAACCCCTAACCCTTTCCAAAATCTCGTGGGGGTGGAAAGGCACCCCATTGACTGGTTTTTTGCTGGTACCAGCAGAGCATCCACTGCCATCTTTTAAAATGCCCTAAAAGTTCTTGAAAATTCTTCGGAATCTGTAAAAATACCCTGAAAGTTTTAAAATCCCTTCAAATTATTAAAATCTGTTAACAATTTTAGGAATCTTTTCAAATAACCTAAAATATTTCAAAATAATTCAAGAAACTTCAGAAATAGGTATAGACCTGAATGCAATGGTAGTGGTCCCTGACTTTTCTTTGACTTTCCCTGACCAACAAAATTCTCTTACTTTTCCCTAATTTCCAGGTTATCCCTGACCTGCGGCCACCCTGGATATCTTACTGAAATTCTGGCCCATTTACGTTTGTTAATTGTTTAAATAATGCTGAAATATTTTCAAACGTTTCCCAAAATTGTAGCAACAAACATTCTTTTGTTAAAAAAAATAACTCTGACAAAAATACACGGCAAATATAGCAATTTATGACGTCATGAAATGTCATAAGTTCTTAAAAATCAAACATTTTTATTGATAAATTGAAATTATTTATTAATTTTTTTTTTTCATTTCGTAATGACTTATAGAAATTCAAATAACTACTTTAAAAATGTCATTGTTTTGTAATGAAAATAATAATTTTTAAAATACACTTTATGTTACAATAATTAATTAAGAAAAGAAACAACAAAAATTAAAGAGCTTAAAACATGAAAAAATGTATTTTCCACAAGAGTTGCAATAATTCTCAATATTATGTAGTTGATTTTTACTCGGTTTGGTCCCTCGAGTATGAATCATTATGAGAATCGCGTTGGCGTGAAAATGTTTTTCCCATTTGACGGTTATTTATATACCCCCGTTGAATCGAGTGTGAACTTAAAAATTCACGTAGAGTAGAAGCCAAATAAAATTAAAAAAATTAGCAGCTTCTGTGTTCAGCTGACGTGATCTCAATGTCATAGTCGTATGATTGACGAGAATTTACAGCGAATATGAACAATGAATATTAGTTGGCTAAAAAACCAGTGTGGGATAAATTAAGTACAATATTTTTTTTTTACTTTTTTTTAATTCGGATTTTTGAAATACAGCCCACAAAAAGACTTCAGACGCATTTAAAAAAAGACAATAAGTATTAAAGATAAGAGAGAATGAAGATTATTTATAATTAAACGCTCAATAATACAAAGAATGAATGTTTTCATAATAAATAATTATGATAAGAACATATTTTCTGGTCCATATCGTAAAATGATAAAAGTTCATAAAAGACTTCTCTGTATTGTGATTCACTTTTCCACACTATTTATATGACCATAATCTCGTATCTGCTGAAAAATATTCTTCATAAATAAAATTGAAAATTATTATGCTTTTCTGATAAATATTTTTTTATGTTTAGTAGAATTTATTTTAAGATTATTATTTCAATTAAAAACTGGATAATTTGCAATCGAAAGAGATTTGATTAAAATTTTCAAATTTTTAAAAAGCTTTAATCTTGAATTATTTCATTTAAAATTGTTTAATTAATCTATAATTGTTTTTCCTTTTCACTTTATAATTTTTGATACCTGAAAATCTAATAATGTTTTGTTTAGAATACTCTAAATAAATTTTTTTTCACCTTTTCTCCCTTTAAATAAAATTAATATTAAAATGTAAATTTCGCCGAGAGCAAGCTACCCACGGTGAGCCTCAACCAACTTTAACTGTAAGATCCTTGAAGTTAGATGATATTTACTGGATACTGTTTTATGTTGCCATATTAAGTACTTTTCGACAAAGAAGAAAATTCTCAATACAAATATTTGTTTCAAAATTTTAAGCTTTTATTTGCAATTATTTTTTTTATTCTTTTAAATCTTGCCAGTAGCATTTAATGACAACCTGAGATGAACCGACAATTATAAAAATGTTTCAACAACTTTTGCTGTGATAAAAGTTTTTTTTTATATATACAAAAGCCTCTGTAGATTATACAGTTCTCATTTTGATTTTTTTATGCAAAATATGAGCATACTATCTAAGAATAATATTCCGCGAAGAAACTTTGTAGTATTCTTTTTTGTTAAAGTTGGTTTAGGCGGTGCGTGTCCCCTTAATTAGCAAATTGAGTCCTATGCACTTTTTACCTCTATGTTAACTGGAAGCCACAATCCATCAAACGTGTTAAAAAATTGTTTTAATTTTCACTTTATTGTTAATTAACAATAATATGCAACGGTTTGGCAGAGTTCAGGGTTTCAGTATTTCATTAGGACGTTCACCCAAACATTTTAAGGAAAAAAATTACTCCACGTATTTTGTTCCAACAGAAATGCTAATTTTACTGGACTATGTAGAACCTTGAATTATTCATACATAATTCAAAGTTGTTCACTTTCAAACGCTACTAATTTGAAAATATACAGTTTCAATAAAAAATTATCTAATTTTGAACGCTCTCAATTTAAAATGTATTCAAATTGAAAGAGGTCAACATTTTACGATCTTAATCACATATTTAAGTATCAAATTGGCCAATTAAAGCCTTCTTTTTGAAACTATAAAATTTCGAATGCTTTTAATTTCTTTACTTTTATTTCTTCCATTTACTTAATAGCATTGATAAATATTTACTTTTATTTATTATTAATAAAGCTGTGTAACTTTAAAAGCTTTGAATTTAAAATTGTAACATTTTTCAGCTGCTAAGGCTTCGTCCTATAAACTTGAAAATATCCCATTTTGAACCTGAATGTCTTAAATTTTGAACGTTTTCGATTTAAAATCGTCCAAATAGGCTTTCATTTTTAAACTGAAGTATTTTTTAAACTCTGAATCTATAATTTACTCAATATATACTTTATATATATATATATATATATATACACTTAATACTTAATGTTTTTAATGCAAAACTCTTCATTTAAAAATATTCTATTTATACCTATTAACATTATAAATTGTCTGATTTTTAATGTTTTATTTGAACAATCTGTAAGATTTCGATCTTTTTAATTTTAAATTGTTGTATACTATAATATTTCAATTAAGAATATTTAATAAATGTTCTTCACATTAAACATTTTTGCTTGCCAAATGAAATATTCTATAAAGTCATTTTTGGGGCCAAATTTTAACTTTTTGAAGTAAAATATTTTTTTTTAGTGCAGAATTCATTTTAGGCCAAATTCAGGAATAGTCTAATCCAATAAATATTTAATGAAATTACGAAATTTCAACATTAATCTTTATACTTCTTGGAGAAAAATATATTTCTAACGGCTTTTAAATTAAAATGCTTAATGTTTGAAAACGTTAATTTTAAAATTAATTATTCTCAAGCTTCAATTTACAACCTACAAATTTGTTTATCCTCTTAAAACCTTCAAATTTCTTTAAACGCTTCTAAATTTGTTTCGAAACCTTAAAAAATCCACATTTTGTTTAAAATCTTTTGAACTCTTTTCGTAATTTTAAATTATATTTTAAAAAGACGAATTTTCAATAAAATAGTTTAAACCTCAACCAAAAAATATTATTTTTCAATCAGTTGCATTTTTAACAAATGAAGATGAAACTTTTACCAAAAGAATCGTTTTTTTCTAAAATAGCTTAAATTTTTTAACACGAAAATATGAATTTTCAACATAAAACTTAATTTTGAACCAAAGAGTTGAATTTGCAACCAAATAGATGCATTTTTTTGCCAAGAAGATCAATTTGCTACAAAAAAGATGAATTTTCAAATAAAATTATGAATCTTCGACCACAAAAAAATTAATTTTCAACAAGGCAGTTCAAGTTTTAACCAAAGAGTTCAATTTTCAATTCGAAAATATGAATTTTCAATTAAGAAAGATTAATTTTCCACCAAAAATGGTAGAGTTAAATCTTCAACGAAACAATTAATTTTCAAACAAAAAAAAAACAACAGATTTTCAACAAAATTGAGTTAAATTTCCAATTGAAGTCATTAAAAAAATTATTTAAAAAAAAAGAATTTTTGACAAAAAAAGTTGAATTCAACCAGAAAAGACGAATTTTTAACAGAATAAAAAATAAATAAAAACTTCTAGATTTTTTAGACATTTTTAGAAATCTTTTGAAATTTTTTGAAATTTTCTTTAAAAATTAATTTAAAAAAAAAGTTTTTTTTTCCTTGAAACGTTTTAAAGTTTTGGAAATATTTACAAATTTTAAATTATTTTTCAATTAAATTAGTTTTGAAGTAAAAAATTGCTTTGAAATCTTTCGGATTCTTTATTCACAATTTTGGAAATCTTTTAAAATGTTTTTATATAAACTCTCTAAATTAATCTTTCAGAATATGAAATTGTTTAAAATTTTCCCAGAAATCTTAAGGAAATTTTTGTAATCTCTTGAAACCTTTCAAAAGTCACAAGGAGCTTCTAAACTTTTTGTTCGAAATCTTCAACAATTTACATTTTGTTTTATATTCTTTAAAACCTTATCAATTTTTAAATTATTTTCGAATGTTTTTAAAACTTCTAAATATTACTGTTGGTATCACTATTTTTGTTGTTACTGGTACGGACTAAAGTTTTTAAAGAAAAGGATGAAGATTCAAATTTATTTTTGTTGTTATCACGATTAATGAAAAATATCACATTTTACAAACCTTTAAATATGATTCCCGGCTCGAATTGGTATTGCCGGTTAATTCTCGGTTTTCCTGGTTTTATTTTAATTCCTGGTTATTTCCCCGTTTTCCCGGTAAGTAGACACCATGAGTAATTTTTCAGACTTGCAAAGGCTTTAAATTGAATAGAATTGTTTTTAATATTTTAAATTTAAAGCGATCTGAAAATAGAATGATCACCCTCTCTTTGGCTCTGGTTTATGATGACGTAAAATTATAATCATTCGAGATATTTCAAAATTGTGTTATATATTACCGTCAAGTATTTTGCAGTCGATGCGTATGCAGTTCGATTTTATAGAAATATGTAACCCACATATACATATTAACTATATAATTATAAAGATATTTTTGCTTGCATACAATCCATAGAGAAAGTCGATATGGCATAGAAACCAGTCCGAAACTAATAAAACGGTCATACAGTGACGCTTTTACGCAATGGCCTGGAACTTCGTGTCCAGTGAAATGTTCTGATTAAATAATTTAATTTCGAGTTTAATTCAATTCCATGATTGCCAGAATTCATTAAATACTTCGAATTCCAACTTCCATTCCAAACCTTATAATTGGAATGCGCTCAATAAATTGGAATGTTCTAATTTTCAACGCCAAAACCATCTAAAATGGTAATTTCGGGAACAGATTTGAAAGGAGAAGTTAAATAAATTAAATCAATCAAATCAATCATCAGGGCTGCCGCGTCACTAAGGCCACTTTAGTCACTTTTCTCCATCACATAATCTATGGTATATGAAAACTGCATGGAAATATTAGACTTTACACTATTTCCCTATTAATTTTTTTAAACTGAAAAATAAATTATTCCATGTTTAATTGGGAATTTATCTTTTTTTAGTAGAAACTTCAACTATTTGGTTGAAAGTTCAGATATATTGTTAGAAATTCGTCTTTTTTAGTAGAAAATTAATCTTTTTGGTTGAAAATTCATCTTTTCGGTTGAAAATTCGTTTGTATTTGGTAGAACATTGATCTTCTTGGTTGAAAATGAATCTTTTTGGTTAAAAGTTCATCTATATTTGATTGAAAATTCATCTCTTTGGATAGAAATTTCATATTTTTTTATTAAAAATGCAACTGTTTTGTTGAAAATCCGTCCTTTTTTGAATGAATTCAACTGTTTATGATTAAAAATTAAAGTTCTTTTTATTTATTGAAACATCAACTATTATATTTTTTGTCGAGAATTCATTTTTTTTGGTTGAAAATTCAACTACTTGGTTGAAAGATGAAGTACTTTGTTGAAAAATAATTTTCTTGGTTGAGAATTCATCACTTTAATTGAAAATTCATCTCATTTTAGATTTGATCTGAAAAGGAAAGAAAATTTAATCAATCTATGCATGAAATATATAGAAATAGGGATAATTGTATAGTAATCTATATTAAATTTCAGACTTCACACACTACCCACTTTTCCAAATTTTTAAATAATTCCTCTTTTTTCCCCTATTTTCAAGAAACTTCTCCTTTTTATTGCTTTTTTTTGCTTAAATGCGAACTGAGTTAATGGAACCCAATAGGAAATTCCAACTATTTTTGGTTAAAAGCCAATTCTTACTGGTTGAAAAGTCTAAATATATTATATTTTTAGGTTAGAATTCATATTTTTTGGGTAAAAGTTTTCTTATTTGGTTGAAAATTCAATTATTTTATTGAAAAATCAACTAATTTCTTGAAAAATCATATTTTTCGGTCGAAAATACAACTGTTTTGTTGAAAATTCATCTTTTTGGATAGAAAATTTTTTTTTTTTCGGTAGAAAAGTCATCTTGGCTGAAAATTAGCTTTATTGTTGAAGTGAATTTTCTTCTAGAAAATTCGTCTTTTGGATAGAAATAAATTTAACTGTTTTGTTGAAAATGCAACTGTTTTTGGTTGATGTTTGATCTTTTTTATTCCAAATTTCGACCTCTTCCTTGGTTGATAATTGACTTCTTCGTTGAAAATTTATCATTTTTGTTCAAACTTATCTTTTCGAGATTAAAAGTGATATTATCTAAAAAAATTCGATTCTTTAGCTTGAAAATTCAACTTTTTTGGTAGAAAATTCATCTTTTTTGGTTGAACATTCAACTATATCGTTGAAAATGCAGATGTCTTCGTTGAAAATTACATTTTTTGTTGAAAATTCATCTATTCGGGATTAAAAATCAAAGGTTTTCAAAAACATTGAACTTTTTAGCTTAAAAATTCAACTGTTTTGATGAAAATTGATCTATTTTGGTAGAAAATTGAATATTTTTTGGTTAAAAAAACAACCGTTTGGTTTGCAACTTTTTTGGTTGAAAATGCAACTACTAGGTTAAAAATGTAACTACTTGGTTAATGGTTTTAACTGGGAATTTAACTATGTTATTTTTTGAAATTGGTGACAAAAGTCAAAAACGACTGTTTCCAGAAAAAATAGTGTAATTTATTGTGTCAAGACCAAAAAACGAAACTAAAACGTATAACGTTTCAAAAACAATCACCATTTTTCTCATCAGATTAAAAATTATCATTGAAATCAGGTTAAAAAAGTTCAAATAAAGTTAAAGAACAAAAATGAGTAGGGATTGTTGTGGTTGCTGGTTCATATGCCAAAATTTAAATAATAAATTCTTGAATGAAAAAGATTGTTCAGTCATAATATTGAAAATAGTTGTAAAGAATTGGCCTGAAACTAAGATAAAAATAATGTCCAAAAAGAAAATTAAAATGTTTAACCCATTATGTGTGAATTTTGTTAAAATTATTTATTAAAAACTGTTATTTTTGTGTAAATATAATGGAGCACGATGGAGTGTTGTGGTTGTTCCGATTATATTTACACAAAAATAACAGTTTTTAATAAATAATTTTAACAAAATTCACACATAATGGGTTAAACATTTGAATTTTCTTTTTGGACATTATTTTTATCTTAGTTTCAGGCCAATTCTTTACAACTATTTTCAATATTATGACTCAACAATCTTTTTAATTCAAGAATTTATTTTTTTAATTTTGGCATATGAACAGGCAACCACAACAATCCCTAATCATTTTTGTGGTTTAACTTTATTTGAACTTTTTAAACCTGATTTCAATGATAATTTTTAATCTGATGAGGAAACTGGCAAATGTTTTCGAAATGTTATAGTAGAAAATTATCTTCTTGGTTGAAAATTCATGTTTTTGGTTAAGAATTCATCTATTTTGTTGCAATTTCATTTTTTTTACTTGAATAATTAGAAATTGAAAATGTTTCATATTGAATTTAATGTGGTGCCCACATTACGCCTTATGAATCCAGCTTTGAGAGCATTTTAGGCTGTGAAGCCTGCAATATTAAAATTTAAATGATTTTAATTTATAATTTTCTCGTTTTCTAGTTCCTATTCTAAAACATCGAAATATAAATACGCGTTTAAGAGTCAAAGGTTTATTTAACTTGTAATAAAATGAATGATACAATTTGTCGGAACATTACTTGTAAAATTTATTCTAGCAATTGCGACCTTGGTTTTCACCTCCGAATTCAGGAATAGAACAGAACAGCGGAATCAACATTCTTTAGTAGATAAGTGTTTGTATAGACACTTTTTAGCTAAAATTAGTCACTTTTACCTCTTTTTTCAAGTACATTAGTCTGTGGCGGCCCTCACGATCAAAAATAAATAATAATAACAAAACTTTGACGCTCCGAATGTAAGAGCGAATTCTCGTCATATTTAATTTCAGACAATCACGATGTATGTGTGATAAAAGAATATCATATCATATCATTTAATCGAAAACCACGTGTCAGCCCTTTTCTCATAAGTCACGAGCAGATATCCATATCTTTAAGAATCTATAAAAAGATGTTGCACAATAATGATAATTGTTTACTTTGTTACGAATGTGCTTTCCAGACAAATATTTCCTGGTAACTACTAATCTACTAATTGGCAAAAAACTCATAATAGAGTTCATTCACTCAAAGAAGCAAATTATTCAATTGGAATATTCCATTTAATATCAATGAGTTGCAAAGTATTTAAAATACTGAAATTTTAATTTAAATTTAACTTAATTTAAAAACAAATTGCCGATTATCTATAGAAAAGAAATTTTAAAGCTTGGTATTTCTAAAGTTTACGTGAGTTGGATTTTCTATTCGAATTTTCACAATGTCAGTGTTCCGAAACAAGCTGAACGACTTTTTTGTTTTCCATTGAGTACACTTTGTTAGCAGTAATTGGGAATGTTTCAACGGCTCTGATATTCGCTTGCGCATGTAATTTACTAACGAGCGACAAACCCAGTGTAAATTATTTTTCTAGAGATAAGAGCAGAAAACTTTTCCGCATCGCATATTCTCTTGTTTGAAACAGCATCTCTGTTAAGCAAAATGCGTCTTAATCACATGTTTGGAGATCAGTTTCGCAAATAAAAAAATTAGATTTAAAATGCACAAACTTAATATTTGCCGTACAAGGCCGTAAAAAGAAAATAACGGAAGAGTTTTTTTTTTGCTGAAAAATTAACAGATTCAGAAAGATGTGAATTTGTGTAAATTAATGATTGTTAACGATTTTATCATCGAAGTAATTAAAAAAAAAATGTTATCGAGAGGAGTGAGACGATTTTTATTTGTTTGAAACATTGACTGATGAAGATTCGATTTTAATCTGTCATCAGACATCTTCGTAGAATTGGGAACTTTATGCGATCGTATTTATCGCTCTAAACAAATCTGAAATGCATCAGCAAGACTATAAAAATTCATTACGTAACTCCACATGTGTGAACAGGTGGCAAAAATAATACTTGTTTATCGAAAGATACAAGACTGCAATGTATCACTAAAGCAGAAAATTTAACGCTTAAAATTTTAATTAAGTTAATAATAACATTGAATTATATACAATTTTCTAGGGGAAAAAAGGAACGCCTTTTAACTCCGCTAGGATACAAATTAAATTCGAGGATAAGAAAAATCCTACACTTGGAAAAATACTTGTCTTGAATTAAAGGAACCGTTTCTATAACATATTTTTTTTTCATTTGCCCAAAAATATCTTCAAAGCGAAGAAAATCATTTTAAATTAAAGGAAAATTTTCATTGGAAGAATAAAACATTTCTTTGAACCAAAGAAATTTCTTTGCCTCGAAAGAAAGTTTTTTGCTTGAAAGAAACTTTTCTTTGATTGACAGCTAATGAATATATATTTTTTTAATTCAAACAAATTTTATTCGAATTAGGAAAATCTTTTTTCTGAGTGTATCTGAAACAAGTGATATAGCGATATGTCTAAAAAATGTCGCAATCATTGTTGTTGAAGACCTGAATAGCTTTCCATTACTTCAAGTTGTTTTATATCTTAAATTTGAAAATTAGATGTACAAATTTAAAATGTTATACAAGTTTGATATCAGTAATCATAAAGTTTCAAAGAAAGCACGAAATTTCTAAAAATTTGAGATTGTATTAGTTTTTTCACATAAAATTATAATTTTTAAACAAAATCATCATCAAGACTTCCATTTTAGGTTATGTTAGAGCTATACAACGAAAATGGGTATTTTTAATCTAAAAATTATTATATTTCAAAGATTAAAATTCTTTCCACAATTATTTACATTTTGTTAGCGTTTTTACCAGAAACTGAAATTTTTATATAAAAATCATTAGATTTTAAAGTGCAATAATTTTTTAACAATTATAGGTCATGTTAACGTTTTACATTGAAAATTAGTATTTTAAAATAAAAATCATTATAGTGCACAACATTGTCAATTTTTTGAAGAGGTTGAAGTTATATTCAAGTTTTTCATAGAAAATCAGTTATTTAAAAAGAAAATTAGTGAATACAAAATTATATTTCAATGAAGATTCACAATTTTTTACCAGATTTAGGTTTGTGTGTGTGTGTTTTTTTAATCGAAAATTGGATTTTTTAAACAATATTGCAACCGTATGGTTGTCTACATATTATACAAAAAATATTATATATTAATTATGAAGTTAAGATATAAAAATTAGCTTTCAAAGAAAATTCACGATTTTTTACCAGATTTAGGTTTATGTGTTTTTTGTCGAAAATTTGTATTTTTTAAACTAAATTGCAACAGTTTGATTGTCTACATATCATACAAAAATATTATATACTAATTCTGAAATTAAGATATCAATTTTCATCAATTATCAAAAATATTATCCATGCTTGTCTTATGGGTTTGAATTCAATTATTCTTCATTAAAAATAAGAATCGTTTTTGCTTGAAACATCAACTATGACATTTTTCTTTAAAAATTCATAATTTAAATTGAAAATTCATCTTTTCGGTTCAAAATTCAACTGTTTTCTTAAAACATCTTCTTTATAAAGTGAAAATTCAACTATTTTGGTAGAGAATTCATATTTTCAGGTTAAAAATAAATAGAAAATGTTGTTAAAAATTCAATTGTTTTGTAGAAAAATTAGTTGAAAGTTGAACTACTTTGTTAAAAATTAATTTTTTGGTAGAAAATTGATATTTTTTAGTTTAAAATTGAACTATTTCGTTGAAAATTCAGATATTTTATTCAAAATTTGTCTTTTTGGAATAATGAAATTTCACATCTTTTTGGTTGAAAATGCTATTGTTTGGTTGAAAATGAATATGGTTTTGATGAGGGTAAAACTATTTTGTTGAATATTCAACTTTTTTGGTTGAATTAAACTGGGTTTTATTTAAAGTTAAACATGTTTTGTTTAAAGTATCAACTATATTACATTTTTTGTTGAGAATTCATATTTTTTGGCTAAAAATTCGAATAATTTGTCTAAGTTTGAACTATTTTGATAAAAATTCATATCTCCTACGAAAATGGATAAAAATCAAAAGATTCCTATTTAAATTTTGCGGGTTTGGATACTTCAAGAATTAAAAATGATTTAATACAATTTTATATAATCTGGCAACAATTTCCCATATTATTTTTTTTATAACCTGTGTTAGTCTTAGACATTGATTTTCTTTTTCCGGAAACCAGTGTCGGAAATATCAGAATTTAATATGATTATACTTAAAATTGACATGCATTGTTTTCATCAAAAAAGCCTGGTTCATAAATGAGTAAATTCATCATTTTTAAAATAATTTCCTTGTACATGAGTTCAATTATTTTTTTCGTTTCGGAATTACAGTTTTTTTAAACGGTACTTTTCAGACTTGAGCACTTGGTATTTCAAAAACTTCAATTTGAAAAATATATTGAGCCGTGTCACTTCATTTATCCAGATTAATTCAAAGCTGATAAAAATGTATAAAAGTGAACTTAATCTATCCGAGTGATGAAAACTCATAGTTGATATAAAAGTCTCAAGTATCTGGGCGAAAGAAAATGAAAAAGCTCTCTCTCCACAGTGTAATTGACAATTTTACAAGGGTGCAGATCTGAACAATCCGTTTTACAAAGTAATCATTCTCGAGGCGCAGCTGCTGCTCAATAAACACGTAACTCGTACATGGATGAGGAAAGCTGCTGGAAGCGAACCAGTGAGCACTCCGCTCATCAAGAGCATAAGCAACTTCTAGAAGTAACTGGCAGGTACATCATGCCATCGCGGTATTGCTAAAGTTACTGCTTGCCAATTTAAGCCATTAACTATAGCCACTGACGTACTAAGCGAACTTAACAAAATTTCTCAGGGAAAAGTAAAAGAAAAAAAGTTATGACCTGGTTTCGAGTTTAATTTACTATAAGATTGGTTCGCGTGTCTTAAAATGGTATAACGGTTTTAAAAAGAAAGAGAAAATTGAACTAAATTGAAACCTTTGTGTCGAATTGATGAGAATTATCGTTTGTAGAGTTTCGTAGCCCCGGGCAAAAATCCTTATAGTTTTGGTCACGTGTCCCTCGTCCATCCTTCCATCCGTCCGTCGTACTTTTTTCCAAAGAGAGGAAGTAAGGGGAAATGAGGGGAGGGGAAGTAGGTGAAATGAGGGTAAATGGGGGGAAAGTAGGGGAGATAAGGAGAAATGGGGAGCGGAAATGTAAGAAATTAGGGTATATGAGGGTAGGGGAAGTAGAAAAAATGAGAGGAAATAAGGAAAGTGAGGAGGGAATGAGGGGATGAGAAGTAGGGGAAATTAGAGAAAATGAGGAGGCGAGTAGGGGAAGCGAGGGGAAAATGGGAAAAACGACAGTAGGGGAAATGAGGGTGGGTAAGTAGGGGAAATGATTAGAAAATAATGATGGTGAGTAGGGGAGGGGAAGTTAAAACTGAAAAAGGGAGGTAGAGGAAGGGGATTTTTAGCTGAAGAAGCAAAGAGAGCGGGAAATAGAGCCCAATACCTCTCAATTCTGCCATTAGAGATACATTAGGTATGCTGTCATCTCCCATGCTTAAAATTTCTAACACATATCTGCTTGCCCTTCTTCTTGCCTCTATTATCAAACTTCTTCTACCTGCTTCCATTCTCCAAATATAATTTAGAGTATTCCTCTCTATTCCCATAATCATTTTCACATATCTGCTTTGTATTCTTCCTATTACTACCTTTCTTTCCCATCCCTGTAGCTCCACTCCATATTTTTTATTTGCATATGCAATTTTACGATCAATTCCTAATAAATTAGGTGGTGTTATTGCTTTTTTTATTATCAGTTATAATTATTTTAATTATACCTTTATATAATATAAATATCCAGCCTTAGACAAAATGTGTAACAAGTAAGGCCTTCTTCCTAGATTATTTTTGCAACACCCACCTCGAAAGTGAGGACTTCCATGCCTCTAAATGAGATGCCAAGTACTTCAACCCAACAGGCTGTGCGGGAATAATAAGGGCGCATGCGCACTTTGAAACAGGTCTATTTTGCGAACCGACGCAATGAACGCGTATGCGCACTTTAGAGATGCGTAACTTTGCACACCGGCAAAATAACAATATTCTTTAAAAATGTGTGTGTCTCGGGACGCACGGTAGAAGTGAAACTTCGAAAGTATATTTAAGTGGAATGAATTCATGGAATTCAAGGAATTCACAGAATTCTAAGGATTCAATAAATTCACGGAATTCATGGAAGGCAAGTAATTCACGGAATTGACGGAATTCGTAGAATTCAGGGAATTCAAGAAATGCATGGAATTCAATGAATACTTGGCATTCAAGGAATTTACGGAATTAATGGAATTTATGGAATTCATGAAATTCACGGAATTAATGAAATACACGGAATTTATGCTATTCACGGAATTCATGGAATTTGCAGAATTCGTCGAATTCACGGATTTAATGGAATTCACGGAATTTAAGGAATTTGTGGAATTCAAGGAATTAATGGCATTTCTTCAAATAGTGGAATTCCACGAATTCCTTGAATTCTGTGAATTACTTGAAAATAGTGTAAAAAAATGCTAAATATTTTTCTCGGGTGGTTTTTGCAAAAAACAGCGTGTGATACACGTACGCACAGGCGATTACTACTCGTGTGATTGCAGAATTTGCCTTCAGCTCTTCGCACTCGTTTACGTTTTCGCACTCGCTTTGCTCGTGCGCGAACCTCCGGCTCGTTCTTCGAGCCTGCGGATCATGCTGCAATTGTCACACTCTTCGGAAATCGCCTATTTTGCGCACTTGTATCACAAATAGCTATTATATTAACTCTTTTCATCACACCACATGATGCATTAATTACCTTTTGGGCCTTTCCTGCTAAAGTGCTTACATGTTTGTTAAAAGACCCTCTCGTAGAAAACCAGAAGCCTAAATAATTGTATGTATCTAAGACCTCTAATTTCTTTCCGTATATTTTCCATTCTTCATCTCCTTCATTTTGCCCCCCTTTGGAATTACCATTATTTTTGTCTTGTTAACAGTCTTGAGTAGAAATGTTGAAGAGGTTCGGCTTAATGGGCAGCCCTCTAGCCCCCGCTCCATTCTAAAACTCTCTGTAATCTCCTCCTCTTTCAGTACTTCATTTTGCGTCTCCCTGTACATGTTTTTAATCATTGCCAACATTCTACCATTTATACTAGTTTTTTTAGTTTCTGCATTAAAATATCCATATATACTAAGTCGAAAGCTTTTTTTAAGTCCAAAAAGGCCACTTACAGCTTACCACCCTCTTTTTTTAACTTGTTATTTATTATAGAATTCAGTGCAAAGATATTGTCTCTTGAAGCCCTACCTTTTCTGAAACCTGCCTGACTTTCATTATAAAAACCTTTTTCCTCTAACCACTCCTTGATTCTTTCATTCATAATTTTGACTGGAACTGTACCCCATATATCTAGTAGTGATCTTTCTCTATAATTTCCTACGTCGTCTTCATCCCCTCCTTTAAAAATAGGAAAAATTCTAGCTTTTTCTCATTCTTTTCCTATTATACCTTCTCTCAACATTCCATTAATACATCTATGCACTTCTTCAAATCAGCATTTCGGCAAGCCTTGTAGGAATTAAATAGTTACTCCATCCTCCCCAGGACCTTTCCCTTATTTCATTCCCCTCAAACAGTTCGCTACTTCCTCAAAACTGATTTCTTTATTCAATTCTTCCTGTTCCATGCCTTCCTCGTTACCTCTAGTAAAATTACATTCAGTTCTAGGTTCTATTGGGTCCTGTGTATTATTAATTTCTACCGAATTGCTGATGTGAATTACCTTTTTCCCATTTACTTTCAAGTCATCGACTTTTTCAGCCTCTAGTAACTTCTGAAAATGAATTTTCCACCTCCCTTTCCTCATCTTACTGCCCCACCCCTCTTTTAATAGGTCTAAAACTGTATATTGCTTTCCAAAACTCACTCATGTTCTTACTTTTATGCAGTTTTTAATGATTTTTCACACTTTGGAATTGCTTCGAATGCTCTTAAATTTAAATTCCAAGGACTTTGAAATAATGCACAGAATGTAGAGGAATTCAGAAGAATTGAAGGAATTCGTGAGATTGAAAGAATTCACAGAATTTAGAATATTCAAGGAATTCAGGGAATGCAGAGTATTCAAGGATTTCAGAGAATTCCAGGAATTCAAAGTATTTAGGGAATTCAAGAAATTGAGGGAACTCAGAATATTTTAAAAATTCAGAAGAATTGAAGGAATTCAGGGGGCGTAAATCATTCAAAAAATTTCTGGAGTTCAGAATATTCAAGGATATCAGAGAATTCAAGCAATTCAGAATATTCAAGGATTCCAGGGAATTGAGAGAATATTAGTGATTTTAGATCATTTAGGGAATTCAAGAAATTTCGAGTATTCAAAATATTTCAAGAATTCAGGCGATTCAGAGAATTTATAGAATTTCAGGGACTCGAAATATTCCAGGAATTCAGAGTATTCAGAGAATTCAGAATATTCGAGGATTTGATAGAAATGACAGATTTCAGAGAATTTAAGAAATTCAGAGAATTCAAGGAATTTTGCATATTCAACGAATTCAGGATAATCGAGGCATTCAGGATAATCAAGAATTTCAGAGATTTCAGAGCGTTTATAGAATTCTAGGAATTCAGGGAACCTACCAAATTTTCGTTCCAGGATTTCAAGCCAATATAAAAGATTTTATGGTATTTTAATAAATTTAGATGGATTTTGTACTATTTTTGAAAATTTAAAAGGATTCTAAATTTGAACGGGTGTCGTAAAACATTAAGACAATTTTTAAAGGGTTTAGTTGGATTATAAAACATTTTAAGAAATTTCACTAAATTTCAAATCTTTCAACGTATTTAAAAAAACGTACAAGCCTGAAAAAGATTCCAAAAGGTCTTTGAATTCCTTGTAATCTTTTTAAATCTTTTGAAATCACTTGAATCATTTTAAAATTACTTGAAATTCCATAAAATTAGAAACAGCTGGAATTCCTTTAGAATCCCTTAAAATAATTTCTTGAAATCTTTTACACTTCTTAAAATCCCTGAAAATCTCTTAAATTCTTTTCAAATGCAATATTTTTCAATCTGTTAAAATCCCTCGAAATCTTTTGCATTTTTTTTAAAGTTCTTGAAACCCTCAAAATCTCTTGAAATCATTTTTGAACATCGTGGAATACAGCCTTCTTTTATCTACTGAAAAAACTGAATTAACAGTTCTGTCATAATATTTACCTACCGATATAATAAGGAAAACTTGCAGAGGAGAATAATAGCAAAACATTTAAACAAGTATACAAAAATGGGAAAGGCAAGTTTAAATTAGGAAAATAAAGAAGCATTTTTTAAGTCGTTAAATGAAAAATATTGACATCAGATGTTTTTATAGGATGATAATATAGCTATTCAGATTAAAAGTTGAAATAAGTAAAGAACAATATGGTTTCATCAAGCAGCTTGAAATTACGATTTCATCTCCGGTTCTTGTTCGCTATAAAATATGATGAACAGTCGAGAAAAATATTTGATCTTCATCAGGTGACATTACGATAACCGTACGTAACATGGTACGGTAGCAGGTGATTATTCGGGTCAAGGACTGTTACTGTTATCGCTCATCGTTTGCATTTTTTGCAAGCATATTTTACGCACATGTCCCGGACATAAGCCTCTCTTGATCTAATTTCTAATACTTCAAAGAGTGTCTGTTGATACGAAATAAATCGTAAAAATTACATCATGAGCAGTTACAACATCCAATTAAAATATGTTCATTCAAAGTTACTTCAGAACATAATAAGTATTCACAAATTTCAAACAACTGAAGTCTAAAGCATTAGATACCAAATTTCAAATCTAAAATTAATTTATAACAAGACGTTCATGTGACACATGTTTTTCTTCGAAAAAAAAAATATTAATCACCTTCACTTTATTGCATGAAAGACGAATATAACTACTGTATATTTGCGAATTGGGAGGTAGTTTATGCGATAAACTTCTTCACCCCAATAACTGGTACTCATTTAACACTGGTGCATGCAGAAATCTTCCCTGAAAAAATGCTTTTAGATTAAAATTTTAGCCACTGAAATCTTGGTATAAAAAGCTTTTTTAACGAATTAGTATTCGAAAAAAAAGTTTGAAGAATTTTTTTCAATAGAAGCAAAACTTAAAGGCTTTACAATTCATTTCACGAGAGAATAATCTCTGGAAAATTTCCTATAAACCTACATGCATATCTTGCCGATAAAACAATGCAATCTTACATAAGCTAATTTTATTACACTGGCTGATTTCATTTTCGAAAGTGATACCTATACATTATTTTTTATTCTTCAATGTTGTTAGTACCTCTAAGTATTATTTGTAACATAAAATATAATAGATAAAAAAAGTAAGAATGTGTTAAAAAATGTTAATGGAAAAGGAAAATGTACGCACAAAAAAGTATAAATCTTAAAAAAAGATAAAATCAGAGATCCTGTATGAAAAACATGGTTATTAAACGGTATTAAGTCAAGGGAAAACAAAAACAAGTTGATGAGAGACTTACTTGACCCTACCGTTTAACTACATTACTACGCAATATTGTACATACTCGTATATTGTAAACGGACATCTTTATCGTTCTTACCCTTGAAATAGAACAAGTACCAATTTTTAAATTGCTTTATCTTTAAAAGGAAACCCAGAAGGTCAACTTCTAAGTTTCTCGAAAACGTCTAAAGTGGATGATCTTGATTTTTGTGTTCTCTACACGTACTTTTTTTGTTATCCCAAAAAGTGCAATTACTATGAAACAAGTTTTTAAACATGATTTAAATTTTTTGTACTTTCAAAGACAATAACTGAATAAATGTAGAATTTTAATATCTTTTGCGTTACTTTGAAGTAAAAATTGAATCTGTAAAAAAAGTGTTAGTCCATCATTAAGTACCTTTAATTACATTTTCTTGTCATTACTATTGAAAAATTCTGTAATAATGGAGACTACCTTACCACTAAGTAGTTACTAAGGCGACACGAAACGTACTGAATATTTATGAGATTTTAAATCCTGCACCCTACGCCCAAGAATCGTATATTGACGTCAGAGGCATTGATTCTCTCAGCACCCTTGAAAATCACAAACTTGAACTTGTTTATATTTTATATATTTTGATTCCAAACTCAAACAATTAAGGGGTCATTCTACTATCGCAATTTTGAAAAATCGATTTTTTTTTACATTTTTCGACAGGTTATATATTCAGAAATATCATATCAAAATTTCACACTGAAATGAGGAGTCTTTCTATACTTTTGAGACCTTGCAGCAAAAGCGCGTAGATAGCTGAGCGCTTGAGTAGAGCATTCGAACGCGGCTGCTTATGTTTCAGCGGTAGCAATTGTTTTCGATGCATATCCGGAATTATTGCTGTTTATTACTTTTTAAATGTGTATATGTGAAGAAAATATTGCACTTCTAAGAATTTATACGGAGCAGGGATTGCTGATTAAGTGTAATTAACTTTTTCTTACAATTTTTATGTTCCAAAAACTTTAAACGCGTTTTTTTGGAAAAAACGTGTTTGCGCTCTGCGCGCACGATTTCTCAAAAAGTTTTCAAACGATTACTTTCAAATTTTCTACGTTTATTCTAAACACAAATATCTAAAGAGTGACGAATCGGTTATTTATATTTTTAATTTTATCATAGTTAAATTAACAAAAAAAGAGCAAAAAAACACGATTTTTGGAAATTTTTTGTTTAAACTGCCGCCATTTTTTTATTTTGCAAAAGTAAAAAAAATCCGCTTCGTCACTCCAGAGCTATGGTCATACTAAAGGCCTTAGTCAGGGGGGGGAGGGAATGAGGCAGGTTTAATCCCCTCCAAAATTCTTGAAACATGTACATAATATACTCTCCTGTGTGCCGCAGCATATCCCCGCAACTGAAATTTTTGCTACTGTATATCCCCCTCTGAAAAATTTTTCTGGCTACGGCCTTGGTCATACTAATAAAGAAAATGACTGATTTATTTGTTTCAGATGATGCTGACTGGAGATATCGTGCGCACAGTGGACATGCCATTTTTCAGATACTTTGTTTATTGTTAAATAATACCTAAACTAAATAATAATTTTATTTTATATTTTAAAGATTAAAATAAACTATTAATGATGAAGATTGCATTAGAATGACGATTTTTTTCTAAAGCGGAAGAAAAAATATAAAATCTTGAACAACTAATGTCTAATAAACTATTACAGATTTAGCTCTTATTTTCCGAATCACACAGATTTATCTTTTAAAACTTGTTATATTGAACAATTTGGTTGTTTTTCTCGATTTTATATACCGTTCGTAGGATTATTAAATTTCTATGTGGAGAAGCTAGTGAATATCCTTAACTAATTTAAGCTTTTCCACTCAAAAGGAGAAGTAAGATCTTAAAAAGATACGTGAAAATCCAATAAATGAAAAAAATTATCATGTAAAAAGAATATGTTGACTATTTAAGAAAAAAACCAGTAGAATATAAGAATCTAATAAGTTAAGTCTAGAAAAATTTTCATACTAAAGGAAATATAACTGAAAAGTGAGAAAGAATCAGAAACTAAAAATGGAAGTGATAATATAACTTCCTTATACTTTATCTAAACTACAGATAAGAGCGACAAAAATATTTATAATCAAGCATAATGATAATTTCTACAACAATATCAACAATTAAGCAACTTACTAATCTGTAAAGGTGATGAACAATCGAAATAAGCATCGAATAACTACTCACCTGAAAAAGAGAAAAATTATTGCGTTATTATCATATTATCTTTAGAAATTCATCATTTTCGTCAATTACAATTATTTAAATACTATTACTTATTACTAAATAAAAATAAAAATGTTCAAAAACCATTAGCAATCACTTAAAATAAAAACCTATAAAGTTATCAATATTATAAGATCACTGTATGAGTCAATGGTGAACACACGAATGCATCGTTCAGGGAATGCGATCGTGCCTCGGGTATGAAAAATCCTGAATGCCATTCGTTCTTCTCGCATTGCATGATTATTTCCGTCAACTCGTTGGTATATGGTTCCTACTTCCTTTGTTCGATAATGTTTTTTTGAACGATTGATGTCAGATGCATGCAAAAATGCACAGAAATTCTACTCCTTTACGCAGATGCATAATTTTATTTCCCGGAAGAATGGCGACTTTTGTGAAGTCTGAAAGCCCGCAAGAGAACTTTAACCTCGAAGAACATTTCCTTCTTCCTACCTCAAAATAAGGAATAACTATTTACATTTGGTCGAAAACATTGAGCGAAAGTGGCGAGCCTTGAAATTGGAAAATCATCATATTTGGAAGCTTCTGAATTGTTGTTAAGTCACTTGTTAGTGGCAGCAGTGGAAGTCACTCTTTGATGGCAGCGGTGGGATGAACCAGTTAGAGGTCGTGCATAAATTACGTAAGGTGTTTTTCTGAAATTTTTATTTACTTGACCCTACCGTTTAACGTTAGACTGCACTAGATTGCGCTGACAAACAGCTGTTTACAATAACATATGTTTATTTTTTAGATTTTGCTCATTCATAGACTGTAAAATATCTTACGTAAGAAATGTTTTTTACCATGTACCCCCAAATGCAAGACAGCATACAAAAATCGTTGACGTACCCACCCTCCCAAATGACTTCACGTAATTTATGCACGGTCCCTTGCTGGCAGCGTACGGATTACTCTCAGGTGTTAGCGGTGGGATTCACTCGTTAACACAAAAGAAGCAAAAGAGTTCAGTTTTTGAAACGATATAACTGTAATTCAAAAATAAAGAAGAAACTGTAAAAAGCATTCACATGATGGATTATGGATGTATCTGATGAAAGGAGAAGATTGGTAAATAAGTACCGCTGCTGAATGGTGGAATCAAATAGAAGCAGCTTTGCTTTCGCATCAATTTCTAATCGCCTCTTTGCGAGGTAGGTTTTCCGCTGAAAAGAAATCGTTCTGGAGCAGTACAGAAACCGCGAACGATATCTCGAGTGGGTAAAAGAGCAAGAAGAGGAAAAGAAGCCAGTGCTCCTGAGAAATGCGGACGAACCAGACGAAGAGGACTTTCGTGCATACGCGATTAACCCAGCCTCGTAAAAGCCATATCGAGAAACCTGTTTTCTACCCTGTAAACGTAGGCAGCAGGAGATACCCATTCATCAGGTGGTACCGGTGCTATAAATAGAATTCTTGGAATCCAATCGAAGATCTCGATCGGCCTTTACGCTCAACTCACAACATTCAAAAACATTCAGTACCAGGCAGACTATGCACATGCAAATCTTTAATTTCATTCATCTTTTGGAAACTATTTCTCATTGTCATTATGATTTCATCAAAGTTAACAACTCGATGACTTACTAGTTTCCTAGATCAGTTTTTTTATTCTTGAAAACAACACTTGTAAAATTATAATCAAGAACGAGAGCGCAATTGATAGTGGAGCACTACTTGAACGATACTCTAGTTTTTTCTAAGAAATGTTTAATGACAGACACCAGCATACCTGGTCGTTAGAGTATTCCTTATTTTTCGAACACAAAATACCACTTCAAGTTATCCATATGATTAAGGCTCATGTGGGGGATAATGTGACCTAGAAAATTCACCTGAAAAACTCAATTCGAAACGCTAGCGCAACGAATGATTATCGGGGGGCAATTTTTTTCCTCTTGGAAGCTCAAATTCATATTTGAGGCGGAAAGTCCTTGCGGATCTTCAACACTTGCAATAAATATGTTAAATTCCTTAAATATCGCATCTCCAGAGCAGCCGAAAAAATAGACTTCTGGCGCGATAATCAAAATATAAAAAGCATCTATTATTAGCCACTATGGATACAATATAAATTATTCGGAAAAATGAGTACATATATCGTTGTTCGGTAGTCATATTGGATTTTTTCAGAATTTCGTCTGTCACGGACTCCTGAACAGTTTCTGAAAATAAATTTGCTTATCTTGCCAAGTTTGAGAGGCTTCGGTTGAAAAATGATGAAATTAATCCTTTATCTTAAATTCGAACCACCCGACATCTCGGATTTTTTCGAAATTTCAGCTGTCACTGACTATTGCATAGTCTCTGAAAATAAACTTGCTCATTGTGTCTCCATTGAAAAATGATGAAATTAATCATTTTCATTAAATTCGAACCAGCCGCCGTCTTTGAATTTTTCAAAATTTGACTCAACTGGCCTATTGCATAGTTTGAAAAAATTTGCTTATCTTGCCAAGTTTGACCTTCTAGGACAGAAGGAGCAGCAGTGGATGACGTAGACGTTCCGGTTGCGCCGGGATTGGTTGCCTTAATGAACCATGATCGTAGCTTCCGGAGCCCACAACTTCTCATAATATTAATAATCTTAAATTCTAATCAGCCGAAATCTGGAATTTTTTCAAAATTTCAGCTGTCACTGACTATTGCATAGTTGCTGCCAATAAACTTGCCCATCTTGTCAAGTTTGACAGACTTTCCTCGAAAAATGGGGAAATTAATAATTTTTTGCAATCTAAACAGTCACTATTTTGGACTTTTTCAACATGATAAAATTTTCTTTCAGCACTTGCTTTTTAGCTATTAACAAGATTTTTCCACGAAATTTTGGTCTCTTTGTAAAAGAAAGTTGCGGACCACGGTTTATAAAATAATTCGACGAAAACTAAGAATGTTACATGGATTTTTAATTTTTTCACATTTTTCCTCATGTTAATCAGATGGGAAACTTCAAGAGGTGTGTGCTCAGGGGTAAATATTAATCGATTTGTCTAAAATTTGGAGCACATAATTTTGTTGGCCATTGGAACGAAATCCGCTCCGCAAAAGAATTTTGAAACAAAATTTGAAGACGTGTTTAAGGTTCACTCCATTCGTCGTACACCAGGTACCTAAAATAATATTATATTCAGCAGCTCTTTAAAAATTCAAGTACTTATACGCTTCCTCTAAAAGTCTAAACATGATCCAACTTCATAATTTGAAAAAGTTCCTGTAAAATATTTTTTTAGCTACCTGGTGCATAACGCTATAGAACCAGTTACAACAGTGTCATCGAGATTGCACTTGTAGATGTTCCTTGACATCATTCAAATTCGAATTTTTCAAGAATTGCTCTAGAACATTACTCTAAATAAGAGTTCTATCTGGAGCGTATCCGACTTTATGGTGTACCAAAGGTAGAGTTAATTCTGACTAATGGCCAGAAATCACAGGGAGCCTGGTCAGGACTATATGGGGGCTGCCGAAGTTGTACAAGGCCGTGCTTCACTAGAAATCGCTCAAAATTCCCGAAATAATAGTTTTTGCAATTCCGGGGTCTTCTTCTATTTCTCTCACTGCTAAACGATGATTTCAATTTATTAAAACTCGCACTCGTTCTATATTTTGAGGTGTTTTGGCCTTTGCGGGCCTGCCAGAGTGAGGGTCACCTTCCAATGAAGTACGACGACTTTTAACTTGCCTAAGCCATTCTTCAATTTTAGTATCGCTCATACACTCATCATCGCACACTTTCCGAATTACAAAGATGGTTTCCGAACAAGAATGACCAAGTTTTTGGCAAAATTAAATGCACACTCTTTGTTCGGTTCGTTCCGCAATTCACAAATGCGACGCGTACGTGGTTAGATGTTTATGAACTGAGTACACTAGTCGACTAAAGATTCGCAGATCCATAAGTCGTTGTTATCATAATACTCTAAAAATTCACATAAGCTTCAAAGATCAAAGTTTTTAAACTGGAAGCACCTATAAACAAAACAACAGCAGTCATAAATTGAGCTAAAGTCAAAGCCGTAAAAAAGAAACAAGAAATCTGCAAATCCGAGACGGTGAACTTTTACGAGGCAGATAGCTGTATACGTCAGGGATAATTAGTTAAAAAATAAATTCATTTCTGAACTATACTTCCCGGAGCAGCGGCCAGTGGGATTTTTTAAAAGGCGTTATAAACATGTTCCTGATGCAAATGGTCGTAAACCTTTAAATGAAAATTCAGTGTATTCTATGTTCACAGTATTCAGGCTCACACAGAAAAACATTGGGATCATTTTTGTTGCAACTCATTTTTTATGTTCTCGAAAAAAGATTTTTTTGTCTCAAAATGAGAATATTTCAAGTGTGAAACTGGAACATGAACATATCTGCATTCTCATTCTCCGGTGTCTCATTTTTTTTGCATCTCAAAATACCACTGAATCGGCGTATTTTTGAGAATCGGCGATTTTCTGTGCGGAAATGTCTACGAGCCTCCTGACATTTAAAATAAAGATTTGATGTGGATACATATCCATTCGACGATATATCTTTTTCTCTATTGATTTTTCTTTAGATTTGATGACTATGTCTTTTAAAATTGACATTTTGGACCACGCAGGCGAAACTTGCTATGAAATTCAATTAATACATTGGCTTCCTTATACACAGAAAAACCTTGAGCGTTTGTTTTTCTAACTTCAGATAGTTTCGTTATAGCGTCTTAATAAGCGCGAAAATAAAAGTTATCATCCGACAGATAAATTTGACAGCAGTGTAAAACAACTGAAAGGAATTTTTTTCCGCCGACCGATAATTTTTATCGATCGGTGGATAACGAAATAATGCATAGAATGTTAGGTTTTATGGTGTCTCCAATTGCTATTAAATATTTTATATGGAATTCACTAACATAGATTTGAATTTATATCGAAATATATCCGAAATATTTTATTCTTAGTATGACAGGTTTATTTTATCATGAGAAAGATTTTTAATTTCGCATTTGTATAATAATTAGGTATTTGAAAATTTTTCTTGATAGGTTTCTGTAATTAAAAAGTTTAGTGAGAGAGAATGATTTCAAAATGAAAAAATCATTTCAAATACATTATTATTAAAGTCCTTTTTCTATTTCAACATCTGCAAACAAATATATGATATAATTAAAAAAGTAATTTACAATTTAACTCAAATTTTTAAATTAAAACTTTAACTGAAATCTTGAGATAGTGATCATAAAGAATATATATTGAGTCTTGGCAAAACGATTTAACGACACGAACTCGCACCATTTCATCCACATCGTAAAAGGGAAGTTATTAAATGTTCTAAACATATGCTTCCGTTTGTTATACTTGGCCTTCTGATCAAAGGAATTGAGAAATTAATTTATAGCGTGTAACAATCATTAATTCTATTGAAAGCGATATTGACGTTAATCATTTTTTTGGCTCAAAGGCTTATTAATTTATAAAAAAACTGTAAAATAACATTTTCCTTAACTCCTTAAGGTTTTTGTTAATTTATTATTAGCATGACATATCTATACGTAAAATAATAAGAAATACATATAATACATTTGTTTAAATCCCTCTAGATACTGATTTTGAAATTTATTTTATTTTGTTTTCCATACATCATTTTTGGGGTTTCTAAGTCAAATAAAATACTTTTATGTGGTTGAAAGATGTGATTGTCAATATATTATCTTATAGACTGAGACATCTGGCATTTGTCATAATAATCACGAAAATAAAGACTGCATTCGCAAAAAAGTGCCCTAAGGTTTTCAATCTTGCATTAAAAAATTTAAATGGTCAACAAAGAAAAAAATTGATTTAATAAGTTTGTTTAATCTAAATGTATGCAGAGCTTTTGATATGATGAACATATTATCATACGTATAGTATTTTGTAACCACATGTAATAATAATTGAAAATATGACATATGATAGCAAAATCGATGTTGAGCAAATCATAATTTCAAATTCAGTGCAGCAGCATTCTTTAGCAAAGTACTTTCTTTATTCAATGCATGATCCGTCTCTTGGTGCACGACGTGAGCATTACAATGATCTAAGGTTATGAATACATGAATAAATTGCAAATATAATGCACCTTTATTGTTCTCCTAGTGGTTTAATATTAAAAAATAATTGAAATAAAATCTTTTTCAGTTTCTTCATTTTAATAACTTTTAAACTTGGATTTTATATTAAAGTTTTATTTTTATTCTGGAAGCCTTAAAACACCTCATTTCGAGAGAAGAAATAATTGAAGGTCAGGGTGGCCACTCAAACTTAAAAAAAATTTCAGGCTTCTTCCCGGGGTTTCCACTAAAAAATTACATTTTTCCCGGTTGACTTTTAAAAGTTTACAATAATAATTATTCAATATTAATTGCTTTATCATATAAAATTTGAAAAGAGTTGAACATTTTAGAACACCAAGGTTAAATATATAATGTAAATTATTGTGAAAGTGAATTTAGTTTTCACAGCCTACAATGATCTCAAAACCAGAGAAATGGGGTGATTTTTCAAGAAAATAGGGGATTTTGAACCAAAAAACATACATGTTCAACCCAAAAAGTCGAATCTTCCAAGTAAAATTGAGTTTTCTACCTAAAAAGTCAAATGTTTTAGAAAACCTTTACTTTTAAACCCGAAAAGATGAATTTTCAAATAAATATTTCAATTTTAACGACGAAAGATGAATTTTAAACCAAATAGTTGAATTTTCAACAAAAAAACAATTAATTTTCATCCCAACAGTTGCATTTACAATTAAATCGTTCAACTTTTAAGGAAAAAAGGCGAATTTTCAACCAAAAAGTTGAACTTTTATCTAAATAGTTGCGTTTTCAACCTACGATATAAATCTTCAATCAAATGATCAAATTCTCAACAACAGCAAAAAACATTGAACTTCGATCAAAAACACTTGCATTTAAAACCCAATAGTTTAATTTTTAAGCCAAAAAGACAAATTTTTCAGAAAACAGTTGAATTTTCAACCATAAAAGATAAATTTGTAACAAAAACAGATGACTTTTCTACCAAAAGATGAATTTAAAATCCAAAAGGATGGATTTTCTATCCAAAAAGACAAATGTTCAACAAAACAGTTGAATTTTCGGCCAAAAAGATAACTTTTTAAGAAAATAATTGAATTTTCAATAAAATAATTAAATTTTAAAACAAACTGTAAAATTAAAAAAAGAGATGAATCCTGGACCAAAAATATAACAGTAACTTTTCATTTAAAAACAATTATTTTTCAATCGAAAAAAAGACTTTTCTACCAGAAGATAAATTTTCAATCCAAAGAGATACATTTTCTACACAGAAAGATGGATGTTCAACAAAATAGTGGAATATTTTTGACCATAAAAGATGAATGTTCAAGAAAATAGTTGAATTTTGAACAAAATTATTAAATTTTCAACGAAACAGTAGAATTACAAAAAAAAAGAGAGATTAATTCTAGACCAAAAATATAATAGCAGACTTTTTAATAAAAATAATCAACTTTCAACCATTAAAGAATAATTTTCAACAAAAAAATATGTTTTTTCTCTCAAAAGTTGAATTTCCAATCCAAAAGGACGAATTTTCTATTCAAAAAGAAGAATGTTGAACAAAATAGTTGAATTTTCGACCAAGAAAGGATTACTTTTTAACAAAATAGTTGAATTCCCAACAAAATAATTGAGTTTTCAACCAAATAGTAGAATTTTGAATCAAAGGAGATGAATTCTAGATAAAAAATATTATAGTAGTGTGTTCAATTAAAAAAAATTAACCTTCAACCATAAAAGATAAAATTTCAACCAAAAAATATGACTTTTCTAACAACGCATGAATCTGCAATCCAAAAGGACGAATTTTCTATCTGAAAATACGAGTGTTCAAGGAAACAGTTGAATTTTCGACCAAAAAATATGACTGTTGAAGAAAATAGTTGGATTTTCAACAAAAAGAATTAATTTTTCAAACAAATAGAAATTTTTTTATCCAAAAATATAAAAGTAGATTTTTTAAAGGAAAATACTTCACTTTCAAGCAAAAAGACGACTTTTCTAACAAAAAATGAATTTTCCATCTAATAGAACAAATTTTCTATACAAAAAGACGAATATTCAACAAAACAATTGAATTTTCAGCCAAAAGATATGAATTTGGAACCAAAAATATAATAGTAGACATTTTAATTATAAAGAATTACCTTTCAACTAAAAAAAGTTGGATTTTCTTATTGGGTTCTATTAACTCAGCTCTCACTTAAGCGAAAAAACGAGAAGGTAAATTTTCTTGAAATCAGGGAAGAAGAGGGGGAATAGAGGAAATCGTTGAAGTCTGTGATTTAATAAACCGCATTGAAAATTCTGATAAATTCTGTCGATCGTAGTTTGTATGAGATATTTGCGTTTTTCTGACAGCTTTAAATTTTCGAATAAACAGTATTGAAGGAACATTCATTGTTGAACGAAATATTAACTTTAAACTCTGAAATATAAAATTATCTTCGATATTTTGCCAGAGATGGTTGGCTTTTTCCCGATGCTCAAAATTCCAGGATAATTCCCGGTTTTCGTGGTCAATGGCTACCCTGAAGCTAAATATTTCTCAACTTTTTTTTACCATTTCCTCTAAAATGTTGGTACATTTTTCTCTGACTCGGTCAGCAGATTAAAGTAATTTTTTTTCAAAGGACGTGATTCGTTAAAGTGAAGAAGATAAAAAATACCCAAACTCTCGGTTTTTCCGAGCGATTTTCTACCAGTGACAGAAGTCTATCCATATCTCTAAACGTAAAGTGCGCTAGAGCAATACTTTCAGGGTCGAGGATCAGTCACCGATTCGATTATCGTCGATCTGACCTGACAACCTGCACAGAATCACCGGCTTACCTTGTCTCAACTTTACTTTCGACTCAAGTCCCACGATACGCGCTACTTTTGTGAAAAATAATAAAAGAAAATCTCAACTCTCCAGAGCCGGTTATCCCTCAAGTGCGACGAGACAGAATATGTTGTTTGGAAGAAAAGAGTGAATCGCGTGACGTGTTTTGTTCGTATGCCTTCAGCCGATTCAAGATCAACGACATTCCATTCGATCCCTACGATCTTGCAATCAAAAAATCTCCATTTGGCTACAATAACATCAATTCCTCATTTTTCTCACCTTATTGTTTTCAAATTACCTTAAGATTATTCATATAATGAGGGGCCGAATTCTATAACCGCCAATAATTTTTTCTCGCTGAACAATGTTGGCCCCTGGACACTTTTTAAACAATGTTTAGAATTTTAATCTTGAAACTACATATGTTTATATGAGATTTAATTGCGCATATTTTTTCTCCACACAACAAAGTTGCAGCTTTTGCCGTTTTCGAAATAAACAAACGAAAAAACCTTGATTTAGAAAACACATTTCCCCGGGCAGAAGTTTCAGTCGGCTGTCCGTCCGACCGCCGTACTTCGTTTCAAGAAGGGGAGGTAGGGGAAGTGAGGGTAGGGGAATAAGGGGAAGGGAAGTAGGGAATTTGATGGGAAATGAGCGAGGGCAAGTAGAGGAAGTGATAGGAAATGGAGGGGAGTGTAAGAAGGTGAATTAGGGTAAATGAGGGGAAATCTGGAGAGGAGGATTTGGCAGAGGGGGCATAGCAGAAGTGAGTGCAAATGAGGGAAAATTATTATAAATGAGGGTGATTAGAGAGGGGGAAATAAGGGCTGGGAAATAGCAGTAGGGAAGGGGAGTGTTAGATAGAGAAGCGAGGAGAAAGGGAAGTATCGGAAAAAGAAGATGGGAAGCGGGGGAGGATGAAGTGAGAGGGGAGGAAGTAGGGGAGAGAATGTATCTCTACTCTACGATTGAATGAGTAAATAATAAATGAACATTTTTGCTCCAACAAAAGTTATTAATTTTTACCTGAGCGGTACAAATATGTCTTATATAGAAAAAATGATTCAAAATAAACAATCATTAAGAAATTTACGAAGGTTTTATTTTGGTCATGCACACAGAGGTGGATATCAAATAGGTTATCAGCTAAAGAATATAGCTTAAATAATAGTTAATCAGACTTCTCAAACTCTTTAATTTGCTGGATTCGAATATTTTTATAAGCCACATCGATACACTTAAGATAGAAAAGAATGTTTGCCGAGGAAAAAGGATCAAAAGTTTCTATTTGTTCACTGACATTAATTATAAAAAAAAATAAATATTAAGTGTAAAAAATAATATACAGTCTAGTAAAATATTCTGAAACATATAAGATGTTGACTATTTCCTATGGATTGCAAATCTATATAAGGGTTTAGAACAGAGAAGAGAAATATTTTTTTAAGAATGCACTTTTCTTGTAACTTGTTTTCTAAAAAATGGGCTGAAAAATGTAAGAGTTAAAAATATTTCTTACTACATTTATTAAAAATTTACTGTTATTTACTTCTAAAAAAAAACCTTTTTAATCGGTTATTATTTTTTTTTAATCCAAAGCCTTCACAATTTAAGTTATGTACTTTAAATTCAGGGTCCACATTGTTTTAATTATTATTTAATTTAAATAAGTATACATTTTTTTTAGCTTTAGAAATATCTATTTCGCAAATTTTCTTAACTGTAGAGTTTAAAGTTATTGGAACAGTAAGTTCAAAATTTGTACAAGTTGAATTTTTATTTGTTTGCTTCCGAAATGCGTAACATCTTCTGTGAATATTTTTTTTAAACAATTATAGGAAAACTTTCCAATTTAAAGTAATTAAAAAACAGCAAATCAGTATTTGAAAATAATTAAGATACTTTTTATAGTCTATTATTTTTTGTAAAGAAGAGCTTACTGATTTAATAAATTATTGTCCCTATTCCAAGATATTTTATTGACCTAAATGATCTCTATTAATCCGATTTTATTGACGCAAAATGTCATGTACAGTCTGTATGTTTTTGTTATACATTAGGAAAGGATAGTATCTCAATACCCACCCCCGCAAAAGTCTATATATTTTCCAGGAGTTTATCGATCGACGCCTGTGCAGTAAATACTCCTTAGAGCAAATGTTATCCACAAACAGGATTGTAGAAAAATGGAAATTTATAATATAAATTGTAATAGATAATAAAAAAATTGTATTGGTAGTTAAATACTTGAGTAAATTATTAACTCTCGGAAAGATCCAGAGTTGAAATCTACGAATTTAGAAACACTCGAAATTCGGTCATCACAATTTTTCAAAGATCAAAGTTTGGAAGCTACAAAAATTTGAAGAAAATATGATTTTGATGTTCAAATTTTAAGTACTTTTCAATTTGAATACTAAAAAAATCAAAGACTTCTAAACATTTAAATTAATAAATACGACTTTACTTTAACTCCATGTATGCACTTTTCCTGTTCCTACATATCTAAAATCCTCGCTCCCACAGTATATATAATAAACCACCAAGCAATGCCTGACGTACACTGTTAGAAATGTTCGGAAAATTTTGACACATTTAAGATACTAACGTAACTGAAATTTACGAAATTAGGTTGCTGAAAAATAAATTCAGTAACTTTATAGTAAATTAACTAAATTTCTATTAAACTTCAGAAACGGTATCTGAAAATTACAAATAGTTTATTCAAATTCTTAAATGATAAAAGAAATTTAAGTTATCGTAACCGAAGTAAGTACGCTGTTGCATGCGCACTCGTTGCTTCTCGATCGCGTTCGTAGGAGACAAAGCATGGTGGTTCAGTGGTAATCAGCGGCGATGAAGTGCAAAATGAAGTGGAATAATTCAATATTGAAAAGGATTTGATCCAGGTTTTAATCGGTTTGATCCAGACTTTAATCGATTTGGTCCAGGTTTCAATTGGATGGTGAATCTGCTATTTACGTCAAACGACGCCCTCCTGGCTAGATAGGTTAAGTCTGTAATTTTTAATCGTTCCAACTATCATTGCTCTCATTTATTGATTCAAAACGTAGATCAAGGAACAGATATTTTGTTTGGTTCATTAACTTTAATATGAATTTGCAGTGTCTATTTGTCTTGAAAATATAAATCTTAGTAAGACTATATATGAGCAAAGTTTGTTTGCAAATATGTAACTACGTATATATCTCTCTTACATAATATACTCAATGAATCAAATGTGAAACAAAACTTCTCATCATAAAAGATGGACTTTGATCATATATTGGATGCAATGAGTACTATTTCTATATGTACTATATGCAATGTACTATTATAACATAAATACATGAGAAGTCGTTTGTATCAACTTCACTCATATTTTCTTACTATTTATATTCTCAGGACAAATATAGACTAAACATTTTATATTAAAATTAATGAACCGAAAAAATTGTTAACCTTTTGAAATTTTCAGTTACAGTAACTGAAAATTCCTAAACTGTAACAGAATTTTCTGAAACATGTGACTGAAGCTTCATGCAGTTACCGTTGCTGACATTTCTGTTACAGTTTAGGAAAATTTAGAAACGGTTTCTGCATAAAGCTTTAGTGACGCGTCTCTAAAAATTCCTACAGAAATGTCTAACAGTGTACTCGATCCTGTGGGGGTTTTTGATCTGCAAAATCCCCTACCATCTGCAGCTGGTTTGTTATTAGAAGCGCTCGCATTCGCCTGAAAATTTGGTCAGATAAGTGGAGAACTGCAAAAAAAAAACTCCTAAGCGCAGCCGCTTACAGACAAAAAAGTTTCAGTGTAGATATTCGATAGATTCAAGTGCCCATATCCATCCTTGACGTCAAACATCCCGCTACATGACTAAGCAAGAATCCCAAGCAGTCACCCATCCGAGGGCTAACCGCGCCCGTCCGTAATTAACGTTCGAGATATCAACGAGTCGAGAATAATCCCGCAGATACTGCCTTTGGTTTATTTAAATTGATATATCAATTTTGATCTTTACGAAATGTCTAAGGAATAATTTCCACTCCGCACCTTTTAAATTGGGATACTTTAAATGATACAATTAGTACTTGCGATCAAGGTGAAAGAATAATTTTGTTAAGAGATATGAACGGATGGGTCGGCGTCCAACATCAAGGCACAGATACAGAAAGGGTACTAGGTAAATTCGGGGATCCATTTATTAATTAAAAACATTGCCTTTACATCTTCCAGATTTTTTTCTCGATATTTCGAGAAATCTTTAAAAAAATATATTCTTTGAAAATTAATTTTTTTAAATAAGAAATCACTTGAATTTTAGGCATAAATCTTATAAAAAAATGTATTCTCTTATACCTTTAAATATTTCTAAAAAACTTACAATTTATTTTCGAAATTATATAATATGGTTAAGGGGTTAGGAATAGAATCCTTTTTCCATTTTTAAAACATCTGATCGAAAAATTAAGAACAGAATTTTTGCCTTTATCATTAAAGAATCATTTAAAATTCCAATTTTCTCTTTTATAAATAAAATTAAAAAATTTAATTCCAATGCTAGAAGCAATTTTTCCAGAATCATATTGAGCGCATTTTTCAATCTTTTCGGATTTTATTAAATTTCAGAAATAGATTCGAGAGAAAAATATAGAGGGTGGTCGATTGACAAATTCGTGTGTCTTTCGGCGTATAAAATCGAGTGACGACCTTTTCCTGGCTTTAAATCGGAATGCTTCTCGTGTCCCTCGCTCAAAGCCAAGTGATTTTTTTTCGCTACGAGACAAATTTCCGAACTGTGGCACCAGGTGGTTTAGAGTGTTCGCGATTTCACGAATTACCGAATTACAAATTAGATTCCAACGGACGGACAGATTGAAACATTTCCCTCGTTGAATTGATAAGCGGCCCTTTACGTTTGTAGAGTATCGAAGCTCTAAAATTCTATAGGGGAGAGTGGGGCTAAGTGGACACTCTTTTTAAGTTCGTTTTCCATTAATATTGCGATTTTTTAACGCTTCTTCAATTTTTTTTATGAATAATAATTAATCGGTCATTTAAGAATATTGAGTCATATGTTAACTTATTTTCAATTGTTTGAACAATTTCTATTTGTTTAAGCAATTTGTTTTTTCAGATAAGTCGCGAAATTAACGTATTTTCTAGACGGTACGAGTTCTTTAATCAATGAGAACAATAAAATAATTTGTTTAAATAATTGTATAATTCTCTAAATAATGTGTGTTTGTTGAAGTATATAGTTTACCACAAAAAAGCAAAAGAAACATTTTATCTAACCAAATTCTCGACAGATTTCAATATTTTTAAGTACTAATTTGTTTTCTATTAATACTCCTAAATGTTTAAACAAATTTGAGATTGTTTAAAAAATGTATATTATTTTAGGGATTTTATTCAAAACTAATAAATAACTCAACCAATCAAATCTGTGGAAAATGTAAAAAACAAATTTTTGTCCTCTCTACCGATAAAAAACATACAAAATTAATAAAATAATATACATTTTTCAAACAATTTTAATTTGTTTAAACACTTAAGAGTATTCTTATAAAACAAAGTAGTACCTCAAAATAAATCAATTTTTCGAAAAATCGCTAGAATAAAATATTTAAACAAAATTAAATTTGTTTTAACATTTCCGAGTATTATTAAAAAACAAATGAGTCCACTAAATATAAATTATATATAACTTTGTCTCGTGGGAAACAAAAAACGCATTATTTAAGTAATTGTAAAATTATTCAAACAAATTATTTTATTGGTAACGTTGACTAAAGAACTCGTAACGTCCAGAAAATACGTTTATTTCGCGACTTACCTGAAAAAACAACAAATTTTTAAGCAAATAAAAAATTACTTAAACATATTTAATTTGTTTAAACTTTTAAGAGAATTCTGAGAAAACAAATTGGCACCTCAATATATTTCAGTTTTTCGGAAAATGGCAAAAATAAAATAATTAAAAAAGAATTAAATTTTTTAAACAATTTGAATTTGTTGAAACACTCACGAGTTTTATTAGAATACAAATGAGTACTTACATACATTGAAATATGTTGAGAATTTGGTGCGATAACATGTTTTTCCTGCTCTTTTTAGGTAAACTATATGCTTGAACGAACGCGCATTATTTAAACAATTGTAAAATTATTTTAACAATTTATTTTATTGTTATAATTGATTAAAGAACTCGTTGCATCTAGAAAATACGTTTATTTTGCAACTTCCCTTGAAAACCAAATTGTTTAAGCAAATTGAAATTGATCAAACAATTTAAAATTAGTTAACATATGACTCAGTATTCCCTAATGACCGATTGATGATTATTTATAAAAAAAAGTGTCAAAAAGCGTTAACGAATAGCAATATTACGTAAAATTCAAATTTGGAACTTATGGGGTTTTCTTTTGGGGGACCATTAAAGTGGCTTAAAGTAATTCACCATCCAAATTTATGATTGATTCTTCTTCTCTGACGAATTCTAAACAACATACAAAAATACGGAATTATTTGTAACATTTCATCACCTCTAAATATTAAAATTACAAAAAGCTGACTTTTTCCCATGTGAAATCAATGGGAAACTTCATGGTCTTTGCGCGACCCCTAAATATTAACTGATTTCGCTCAAATTTGATGGAGATTTTTTTCGGGCATTCGAGAAAAACTGGGGGGGGGTTGAGACCAAAGAAATTTGAAAAGTGAAAAATAATGGCCACCCTAGTGTTTACCCTACCTGGAAAACCTGGAAACGTCAAAGAATTTTTTTTTATGTCAGGAAATATTTTCGAGAGCTTGCCTAATTTTTTAAAAATTGCAACATAAAATTGAATAACAATAATTCTTTATTTTTAAAAGTAGCTCTATATTATTGTATTTAACTACTTAGTTGGAAATGCCTTTTTTGTTTGAAATTAATTTTTGTAACTGAAAATTTAACTGTTCTATGCTTAGTTGAAAATGCAAATGTCTGGTAAAAGCTTCATGTATTTTGTTGAAAAGTCATCATTCTTGGTTGAATTCAATTGTTTTTTATCAAAAATTAAAATCATTTTGGTTGAAATATATAAACTACGATACAAATTTAATTTCTTGGTTAGAAGTTAAACTATTTTGTTAAAAATTAATGTTTTCCTTTGAATAGTCATCATTCTAATTGACAATTCATCTCTTTGGTTGACAAATAATATTTTTTAGTTGAATATTTTTGGTGGAGAATTCATCTTTTTGGTTGCAAATTTGATTATCCTGTTAAAGATGCATCATTATAGTTGAAAATTCATCCTTTTGGTTTAAAATTCAACTATTCCAGTTGAAAATGCATCACTTTAGTTGAAAATTCATCGCGGTTTGAAAATGTAACTATTTTTTTTAAGCTTACTTTTTTTTGGTTAGAAATTAGTTCTTTTTTTAACTGAAAATATAACTATCCCAATTGAATATTCCATCATTTTAATTGAAAATTAATCTCTTTGGCTGAACATTAATTTTTTCAACTGAACAATTAACTCTTCAATTTCATGTTGAAAATTCATCTTTATTAGATGAAAATTTATGTATTTCGTTGAAAATTCGTCTCTTTTGGTAGAAAATATTCTTATTGGTTGAAAATGTGATTATCCTAGTTAAAGATTCATCATTATAGTTAAAATTCATCATTTGGGTTTAAAATTCAACTATTTCAGTTGCAGATTTGTCATTTTAGTTTAAAATTCATCACTTTATTTGAAAATGTAACTATTTTTTTTTAACTAATTTTTTTTCGTTGAAAATTAGTTCTTTTTTTAACTGAAAATATAACTATCCCAATTGAATATTCCATCATTTTGTTTGAAAATTTACCTCTGTGGCTGAAAATTAATTTTTTAACTGAAAAATTAACTATTTAATTTTTTATTGATGATTTATCTTTTTTAGTTGAAAATTCAAGTCTTTTGTTGAAAATTCGTCTCTTTTGTTAGAAATTAATCTTATTTAGATGAAAATTCATCTTTTAGGTTGAGAATTCAACTATTCCAGTTAAAAGTTCATCATTTTAGTTGAAAATTCATCTTTTTCGTTTAAAATTCAACCACTTCAGTTAAAGATTCATCATTTCATCTGAAAATTCATCAGTTTAGTTGAATATTAATTTTATCAGCCGAAACTTTAAATATTCCACTTTTGGTTAAAAATTGATCTTTTTTAGTTGAAAGTTCAAATATTTCGGTTAAAATTCATGTATTTTTTTTAAAGTCGTCTATTTTGGTCGAAAATTAAATAAAATATTCATCATTTGAGTTGAAGATTAATCTGTTTGGTTGAAAATTCGTTTTTTTTGTGTGCAAAATTAAGTTTTTAAATGAAAATTTAACTATTCCATTTTTCGTTGGAAACTTATCTTTTTTAGTTCAAAATTCAACTATTGAAGTACTGAATTATAATGTCAAAATGCAGTATTTTCCGAACGAGCATAGTTATTCAATTTTGTTTGAAAAATAGGTGGTAATATGTAATACATATCTCCAGAGTTTCATTCATTGTAAACAACTACTCCAAACTAAAAAAAAAAATTTTTTTAATCGAATTTTCGCATTTTTGTCCGAAACAACGAAACGTACAAAAAAAAATCAGATAAAAGTTTATACATCTATAAAATTAAAAAAAAAAATACCTCTTGCTTTTTTATGATATCTTGCACTGTTTACGAGAAACAATGAAAAATGATATATGAAAAAAATTCCCCGGCCTCAAAAATGTTTTAGATAGTGATGATATGAGTACTTTTATTTACAATTTATTCACAATTTCTGCTTATATAAAAAAGACATACTATCAGTTTTAGGGGCACTTAACAATTTTTCAGGCCGGAAATTTTTCTAAATTTAATTTTTATTTTTCCTCATAAGAAGTGCAAGATATTACAAAATAGCGAGAGTTACTTTTTTAAACTTTTATAGATTTCCAAACTTTCATTTGAACATTGTTTTATACGTTTCGTTGTTTCCGATAAAAATGAAAAAATTCGATTTTTCAAAAATGATTTTTTCAATGTGAAGTAATGGTTTATCAAAAATGAAACTCTGGAGATATATCGTAAATTTTGCCAACTATTTCTAAAACAAAAATTAAAATTTGTAAAAGTGGTTTGTTCGAGAAAATCTACTGCGCTAAAAAATTAATATCTCCGAAAGTTTTAAGAGTTTTCATCAATTTTTTTTCCATAATCGACGCAGTAAATTATAAGCAATTAAAATATTTTTATTTTTGATAATAAAGGTGCGCTTTTGAGCGAAAAATGGATCAAAAAAGGAAAAGGAAAATTTTGAGATCCTTTTTGATTTTTGTTTTATGTTTATATAGAATTATATATTACACCTCTGATATTCAGGAAATGGATTGACCCTAGATCACACTTTTCAAAAAGTTGATTCAAATTTCCCAGACAGTCAAGGACTTTGTGTTGTTCTTTCTTTTACTTGGTACTGAACTCTCTTATAAATAATTAAAGAAGGAGGATTTCAATTTTTATGACATTGCGGTGCACATTTTGCCTGTGTAATATCCCCAAAAAAATTGTAGATGTTACTTATTAATATATGTACTAGGTCTGTCCGGAAAGTATCCGACCTTGTAGTGTACCAGGAGTAAGAGATAATTCAGGTCAGTGGCGATGATACCCCCTTCAAAGTATTCCCATTTGGAAGCCATAATATTCTTCCAGTAATCCTCCCACTTTCGGAACTACTCCTTAAAGTCATATTTCGGAATAGCTGAAAGCTTCTTCTTTGCATTCTGCTTTATTTCCTCTACGTCTTGAAATCGTTTTTCTTTTAGACGATACTTTAATTTGGAAAACATTAAAAAATCACAGGGAGCCACGTCAGGACTATTTGGGAACTGCTGAAGTTGTGTAAGGCCGTGTTCCACCAGAAATTGCTGAATAAGCTGCGATGAATGGGCAGATGCGTTGCCGTGGTGAAGGAGCCAGTCGAAACCATTTTGCGGTTTTTTGGTCGCTATGGGCCTGCCAGAGCGAGAGGCACTTTCCCCTGCAGTACGACCACTTTTAAATCGCCTAAACCACTCTTTAATTTGAGTATCGTTCACAGACTCATCACCATACACTGTCCGAATTTTAACGATGGTTCCCGAACATGAATGCTCAGTTTTTATCAAAATATAAAGCACACTGTTTGTTCAGTATGTTCCGTCATCCTGAAAAGCGAGGCGTACGCGGTTAGAGGTTTAGGCAACTACGTACATTAATCGACTAACGATTCTCAGGTCCATGTCACTTAGTAGAAAGCCTCACAGGGGTCACTCTTAAGTAGTGAATACCGGTTTTTGAGAATACTACAACTAGGTACAAAGTTAGAAAATAATTCGGATATTTTCCTGACAGACCTAGCATGCTTGGCGGTATCTTATACCTTCAACTCCCGATATAAGAACCTCCGGGTTACGAAATTCCGAAAATTGATGCCGTGGCGGTTTCTTGATAAGAGAGCCGCGGGCCGAGACGGGAGGCGCGTTAGTTGCATCAGGTTACGTCATCCGTCCAAATCCAACAGAAATGATTCACGCGGCCCGGCCTCTTTACGTTTAGATTCCTCCGATTTAGTATCAAGACCAATGCAAGCTATGCCTGAAACCTTTCTTATATCGGGCGTTAAGTGTACTTTGAATATCTAGAAATGAAAATTAATTTTTATCCGCGCAACATACGCGCGCTCGAAATTGTGAGCGAAGCGAACCGCGCATTATGAGAATATGCCGGCATAGAGGGCAGATTTTTTTTCAAATTGTTGGTACTCATATGAGGAAATCGATACACACGTGTATGCATGAGTGGCATTCCCTTGCGAATTAAAAGCCTGCAACCTGTCGTTTTCATTTTCAACGAAATGGACACAAATTGGTGCACGAGAGAGAGAGAGAGAGAGAGAGAGAGAAAGAGGAACGCGTGTCCATCGTATTTACAAGTTCGACGAAGTGGCCACTGTGACGAGTTTGCTGGTTGAACACAGTATTGTTGGTTGGGGTTGCGTGCAAATACGTCTCGCTCGTGCGTTTGACGGCACGTACGCAAATGAATACTAATTTGTGTACGGCTTCCCTGCACGCGCCTCTATCTCATTTTTTTCTCTCACCCTCGCTCATGCTATGTTACAGCGGATTTTTCACTGGAAACGAGTTTTATTACAGTTTTCAGATATTTTTTTCCATATGGATATTGGATACCGTTTATTCATTTAAAAATTAGTCAAAGTGGTCGCCACGTGCCTAGAAAAAATGGTTTCGTAGCCTATTAAGACGTTCAAATCTCTCCCTCCCACAATCCCCGCCCCCTCACTTTAACCTTCGACCCCCTTTACCAACTGCTTCCTCCTATAATTCCACTACTCCTCCCTTCACCAGCTGACACTCCCTTTCCCCTACTCGACCGCATTTCTATTCATTTCCACTACTTCCCCTTTTTCCCCTCTTTTACTCTAGTTTCCCTCTCCTCGTTGAACCTCACTTCTCTTACTTCCCTTCCCCTCATTTCCCATGTTTCCCCTCCTCTCATTCTTTCCCACATCCCATAGTCACCCTCTCCTCATTTCCCCTCACTTCCTCTACTTTTTCTCTCCTAATCTCACCTCACTACTACTCCTACTATGCTGTCCGAAAGTAAGTAACATTTCCGATAGAGGTTACTCTTCCTTGCATAAGTACTGGAAAAAAGCCTTTACGACAAATGGCACTTACTAGATTATACATTTGGACAGTATTCCTATCATTTCCCCTCACTTCCCCTCAACTTGACCGAAACTATAATGGTTTCTGCCCGAAACTGCGAAACTGTAAAAATTTTAATCTCCACTTTCTAACTCTTTTCCAGAATATTACCGTGCCAAACCATTTCTGTGAATAAAATAAAATAAAATTTCAAATGAAAAATAAAAAATTTCAAATTAATTTATTTCAACCAGATAAGATGACTTTTGTACCTTAAAAGATCAATTTTCAATCCAAAAGGAAGAAATATTCTACCAAAAAAGATTGAACTCCAACCAAAAACAGTTGCATTTCCAACCGAATAGTTAAAATTTCTCAGCGAAAAAGAAGAATTTTTCAGAAGACAGTTGAATCTTCAACCAAAAAAGTTGAATTTTCAACAAAAAGTTGAATCGCCAACAAAAAATGTAATAGTCGATATTTGAACCAAGAAAAAGCAAATTTTCAACAAAATATTTAAATTTTCAACTAAATAATTGAATTTTCAACAAAATAGGTTCATTTTTAATCAATAGTTGAATTTTCAACCTACAAAGATGAATTCTCACAAAGTAATCGTTGATATTTCAAAAATAACAGATGAAATTTCTACCAGAAAAGATATATTTTAAAACCAAAAAGAATTTTCAACTGAGAAGATTTTTTTATGAAAAAAAGACGAATTTTCAAACAAATAGTTGAATTTTCAACTAAAAAAGATAAATTTTCTACCAAAAATAGAAAAGTTAAATTTGTAGTAAAATGACATTAATTGTCAACAACAAAAATTCAATAAAATAGTCCAATTTTCAATCAAAGAAATAAATTTTCAAACCAAAAAGATAAATTTTTAACAAATGAAGCTTTTTAGTCAAAAGGAAAAACATACATGAAAATTGTTTAACTTTCAAGGAAAATGATGGATTTTCTGTAAAGCAGTTGAATTTTCAACCCAAAAAGGTTATTTTTTTACCAAAAGAGACGAATTTTCAACTAAAAAACATATATTTTCAAAATTTTAATTTTAAACTAAAATAATGAATCCTCTACTGGGATAGTTAAATTTTAAATTAAAAATTAAGTTTCAACAACAAAAAAGCGCATTTTCAACGAAATAGTTCAATTTTCAACCAGGGAGATGAATTTTAAAAACAAAAATACAACTTTTCAACAAATTAAGATTTCTTAGTCAAAAAGAGAGAAAAATGATCGAAATTAATAAACTTTTCAAGCAAAATGACGATTTTTCAACGAAAAAATATCAATTTTCAACCAAAGAGATGAGCCTTTAACCAAAAAAAATAATTTTTTAATAATGGATTTCAACTTTCACCCAAGTAGTTCGTTTCTCAATCAAATTTTTCTTCAAAATAGGTAAACTTTTAACGAAAGAGCTGAATTGTTAACTGAAATAATGAATATGCTACTGGAGTAGTTAAATTTTAAGTCGAAAATTAATTTTCAACCCAAAAAAAATCATTTTAAATCAACGAGATGAATTTTCAACAAAGCAGTTTGAATTTTCAGCCAAAAAGGATGACTTTTTGACAATATTGTTGAATTTTTAACCAAATAATAAAATTTTTAACGGTATGAACAATCGTCAGATGGAATTAACTGAAAAAAAAGAAAATCTAAAATCCCTTCACATTTTTTATTCTATTGAACTTTCTTGGGATCTTGTAAAATACCTTTATATCTTGCAAATATTTTGAAATTCATTGCAATTTTTCAAATCTGCAAAGTTTTTAGAGATCCTATAAAATTGTGTAGGTCTTATAAAACCCCTACAAATCCATTGAAATACTTTGAAAATCCGTGAAGTATCTTAAAATTTTTTATGTTTCTTAAAACTTCAAAAATGCTTAAATATTTGAGATTCTTTGAAATCAGATAAAACTTTTTGAAATCTCTTGAAATCCCTTGAAATCACTTGGAATCTTTTGAAATACTCTAAAATATTTAAAACCCATTCCTTTTAAATCTCCTAAATCAGTTCAAATCCTATAAAGCCCCTTCAAATCTGTCGAAATTCTTGAAATCTCATGAAATATGGAAAAGTCCCTTGAAGTTGTCTGAAATTTGAAAAAATTATTCATCAAATTCATGGAATATAGCAACAAACTTAAAAGTAGATTAATTTTATATTTAATATTATTCGCTTCTTGAATTATTCGATAGTGAATACATTATTAATATGATAAATAAATTTTATGTGATAAAAAATAATCAATAAATTAAGGAACATCGCTATTTCATTTATTTACATCAAAATAACCTAATTATAAAATATTATAAAATATATATATAATAGTTATATAAAAATATGTATAAAATATTATAAAATTATAAAATAACCTAATTATTTACCTAATAACCTGGAAAATATCCTAGAGAAATCTAGATATATCTGGAAACAACGTGCAGTTGTCATGGAATTTTCTTCAGGATTTGATTAGACATCCTGAAAAGTTAAATTATAGGATATACTTAATTTAAACTTAATACCTTACTAAAGTAAGTTAAGATTTCTACCATAAATATTTTTAAACAAATATTATTATTTTACTAAATAATAAGTTGTAATTTTACTTTGTGTTTCAGGTACGTAAGACTCAAACAGTGGATTATTTTCTTTTTCAAAATAGAACTTGATGATCGTATTGGTATGTAAAAGAGTGTATTGAACAACTTTGAGCCCTTTAAAACAAAATTTTTTAATTTGGACTGAGTTTTTTCAGTGGAATTCAGATGCATTTTTAAATAAGAATACGGGTGTCTACTCACCTAGAAAAACTGTAATTGTCAGAGAATTTTTATATACCTGGAAAATCGTTTCTTTTCAATTCCTAAAACTAATTTGATCTTACTTGTATTATACTTATTTATATCAAAATTCTTTTTATCAGTTCCATTTGAAGCATGGAAATAAAATTTTAAAACAATAAAAATTTGTTTTAATAATTATTTAAATTCATGGACTTAGGAACAGTGTTAAGAAATGATTTATTATTGTGTATAATATTAATCATTTATTTTAATCTTCGATAGTGATAGTTAATATGTGCAAGAATATCCTTCACTTATTATTTTGTGAAAGCTTCCCAAATCAAACAAGTAAATTACTTGTCCTTATTTAAAAATTAATAATTAAATTATATCATAATTAATTATAAATCGAATTTAAAAATTATTCATAAGGACTTCAGAAGCATTATATATTACTTTGAAGGGATGTAGTCTAGAATGCTTCAAAAAATGCGATACCGAAAACATGAATTGCTCTGTAATAGGAAAAATTATGCTTGGAAAAATGATAGACATACCTAAAAAACCCTGGAATCGTCAGAGATTTTTTTCAGGATTTGAGTAGACACCCTGATTCAAAATCGAAAACATGAGTGATAAGAATTTTCAGTCTAAATCAAAACGGAATATCGAGTTAAATGAAAAATCATTCATCCGCACGGATGATCATGGGACGAGGGGATCCTTGTCGAGGGTCCCGGACAGAATCCCGGACTGGAAGAAATTCGCTTTTCGTTGCGGTTCATGGCACTCCTTTCATATTTCCCTTCGACTGCTTTAGCGCTTTAAAAATCGACCCGATTCGACGAACACGAGTTCTACAGATTTCAATTACGCGGCATTTTATAAACGTCAATCATCTCTGTCTGTCCGTGTCGAATCTTCCAAGAAAATTGTAACAGATACCATATAGAAAAAGATAGTCCCCCTACTTCCCCTCCCCACACTTTAATTGTCGCTTCCCCTCCCTTTAACAACTTCTTCCTCCTCTATTTCCTCCCCTCTTCACTTCCCCAGTTAACACTCCCCTTTCCCTACTCTCCTTCCCCAACCCTCACTTAATCACCCCTACTCATCCTCACTATCCTGCTATCTTTCCCCTTACTTCCCCACTTTCCCTCACCTTATTACCTATCACTTCCCCTACTCCCTCACCCTTATTTTTCGTCACTTCCCCTACTTCTCCGCCCCTCATGCATCTCATACCATCTCTTACATTATTTCCCCTCACTTACCCTAGTTCCGCTTCCCTGACTCATCCTACTTCACTCTCCTCTCATTTCCCTACTCCTCCACCCCTAATTTTCCCTACTTGCCCTCCCCTACCTCCCCTCTCATTTTCCCTGCTTCGTCATACCTTATTTCTACTCACTTTCCCTACTTCAACTCTCCTCACTTCCCCTCCCGTCATTTCCCCTTTTTTTCGCTACTTCTCCATCCATCATTACCCCTCACTTCCCCTCCTTGGAAAAACGCCCAGAGCTACGAAACCCAGAAAATTGATATGATTCAAAAGACAATTTTCCTTAAGTGACGGTACGGTGAACTATAATCTTCAGTAATAAATCAAAAATAATTACAAATATTCAAATATGAGACTTCACAGCCCAAAATGCTCTCAAAACAGGGCAAATAGAGTGGTTTTTCACGAAAATAGGTGAATAATAGGGTATAAATTCTTTTAAACAAAATTAATGTAGATACTAAAATTAATTCAATATAAAAAGCTTCTAATTTATAATAATCTAAGTCAAAATATATTGTATTCTCAACAAAATATAGTTGTATTTTGAACAGAACAGATTTTCTGCCAAAAGAGATGATTTTTCAACGCAAACAGACGAATTTTCAATTCCAAAAAATTTACTTAAATAATTGCATTAACAACCAAATAGTTAGATATTCAAGCCAAAGAGATGAGTTTCCATCAAAATAATGGAATTTTTCACGTAATAGTTGAAAATTCAACCCAAAAAGAAAACTTGTTCGAAAAGATTTGAATTTGGGACAAAAAAGTTCATTTTCAACCAAGAAAGATGAATTTTTTATCATAAAGATGCATTTTTTATCCAAAAGGCCGAATTTTCAATAAATCATTTAAGTTTTCAAACCAAAAAGTCTCATCTTTTAGAAAATCGTTGGATTTTAAACGTAAGAAGATGAATTTTTAAAAAGAAAGGTAATTTTCAATCAAGAAAGATGAATTTTCTACGTAAAAATAAAAATTTCCAACAATAACAAAAAACATGAATTTCTACGAAATAGATTAATTTTCAAGCCAAAAAGACCAAATTTCTACAAGACAGTTGATTTTTTATATAAAATGGTCAATCTTGAACCAAAAAAAAAGTATTTTTTACAAACTCGTTCTACTTTAAATCAAATACAATTATGTTACAGTTAATATTTGAACAAGAAAAATTTTGATTTGTAACCAAAAACAGTTGAATTCAACCAAAAAAGATGAATTTTCAACGAAATAGTTTCTCTTTTCAAAAAAAATATGAATTTTCAAACCAAAAAGAATCATTTTCTATCAAGAAAGACCAATTTCAATCAAATTCATGGATTTACATACAAATAGTTGAATTTTCAACCAAAAAGAGCAATCTTCAACAAGAAAATTTAATTTTTAACAAAGTAGTTAAACTTTCAACCAATTAATTGAATTTTCGACCAAAAAAGATAACTTTTTCAACAAAGTAATTAAATTTTCAACTAAATAGTAGAATTTAGTTCGCATTTAGTCGAGGAAAGCGAGAAAAGGAGATAAAAAAGGAAGTTTCTTGAAAGAGGGAAAAAAGAGGAATTCTTTAAAAAACGTGAAAAGAGGGGAAGAGGGGAAAGACTGCAAATTTGTTAAAATTAATAATGAGAAAACGCACTAAATATTATCTAATCTCGTAACTTTACTTTCACTACCCCCTTTCCTTCCCCGCCCTTCACGGTCACCTTCACCCCTACCCCCCCTCCACATGGACAATTTTTTACCACTTTTTGATCCCCCGGCCACTGTTTGTGGACAAACGTTGACTTTTGACGACCCTCCCCCCACCACCTTGGCTTAACTGTCCACGTGGACTTACTTCATATTTTATGAAAATTTGGATGTTCTTGGGATTCAACAGCTAGGAAGCCAAAAGGAGCGGCGAATCAGCTGAAAATTTAGTTTTTCTTGAGCCGAAACCCGTATAGTTTTAGCTGGGTGTTTATCCGTCTGTCAAAATTTTTCCTGGGAGGGGAAGTGAGGGGTGAGCGAGTACGAGAAGTTTGGAGATGGGATGTAGGTGATGGGAAATGAGTGAAGTAAGGGGTTGGGAGTTAAGGGAAGTGATTTAGGGGCAGTGGGGATGTGAGGGTGAGTAGAGGAGTGTACGTATAGGCTGGGGAGGAGTAGTGGGATGTGAGGTTGATTGGTGAAGTGTTAGTAGAGGAAGGGAAGATAGGCTGGGGAGGGGCAGTGGGGATGCGAGTGTAAGTAGAGGAGTGTAAGTAGGAGAAGAGAAGGGAGGGGTAGTAGGCGACATGAGTGGTGTGCATGTAGGAGAAGTGAGGTGAAGAGGAAGTAGGAGAAGTGAAGTCCCGGGGAAGTAGAAGAAGTAAAGTGATGGGGAGTAGGTGAAGTAAGGGAATGAGAGGTGGGGAAAGTGAGGTGAGGAGTAGTGGGGTCTGAAAGTGAGTAGACATATATAAGTAGGTGTAGGAAAATGAAGGGAGTAGTGGAGAAGGCAGGTTGGCTAGGAGTAGTGGGGATGTAAGTTTGAGTAGATGAGTGTAACTGAGGGTTAGTGAAGTGAGGAGTGGGTAAGTGAGAAAGTATACTGGAAAGAGGAAGTAGGGGGAGGGAAACTATGGTGGGACTTTGGCTAGACCCTCTCGGGCCTCCTTGTGGACAATCGTGGAAATTTGTCATACTCTGCACTCTGCCCCCCCCCCCCCGCGGCAAAAAAAAGATAATATAGAATCAAACTGTCCACGTGGTAAATGTATGGCTCTTAACGTAGTTTATGGACGGCTCCTTGTAGATGTTAATTTTTTAATCGATTGATCACAGTCAATGAGATGGCTGATTAGAAGTCAATGTCCGTCCCGAAGGGGTGTGTCTGGTCGGTTATGTCTTTACACGAGACCCTTTTGGCTCAACTCCAACTAAAGTTCAGGCTTTCATTTACTCTCTTTAGCTCCCACGTCGACTTTGCCACTCTCTGTCACTCTCTTTCCCTCGTATTTTATCTCATACACTCTCCTTTTCTCCCACTCCCATTTGCAAATTTTATTCTATTTTCTGCCTTTGTCTAATGTTAGCACCGGCAGTACGACCAACAACTCGAGTGCACTGTACCCGCGTGGCATTGTGAGATGCAAATCGTTAAATCTTATTTACTGTGTATCCGTTACTTCGTTTTTACATTTGAATTTCCCTCTATGTCTGAGTCTGTATAAACCTACGTGACCATGCTCGTCTTCTGCAACGTCATCGTCAAACTCATAGACACTAAACGGAAGAGGTAAGGAAATGATCAATTCAAAAATCTAAACCTCAAAAATTAGATGCAACCAGTTTTGTTAAACAATTGTTTTTATTTTATTAGTCTCCCGCGTAAAAAAAAGTGCCAATGGAATCCCAGCAGGATTTCAAATTCAAAATTTTTTTCAAATGTAAGGGCCTGTTCAAAAAATACATCACGGTATTTTGAACACCTTTTCCGCACCTCCCCTTCTTCGTTACAGATCATTACATCTTATTTTTAAGTCGCAATTTTTTCTTCGCTTTCATCTAATAAACACCTGAAAGTCAAGACAAAACATACAAGATAATAGGTTATATTATAATAATATTTTAACAGTCTTTACAGGCCAAATTGCTCTTAAAAAAAGGGTAAATAGGATGATTTTTCACAAAAACAGGGGAATAAATTCTTTTAAATAAAATGAGCATGTAGGTATTATACCGAATTCAATATGAAAAGCTTAAGATTTCATGTCACTATTTTCAACAAAATAGTTGAATTTTCATTGAAAAAAAAAGCCAAAAAAGATGAATTCTCAACCCAAAGAGACCGAAAATGGAAAAGTTAAATTTTCAGATAAGAAAACTAATTTGTAATCAAATATTAAAATCTTCAAACAACTCTTCTTCAACCATAAAGTTCTTTTCCTACAAAACAGTAAAATTGTAAAATAAACAGTTTCACTTTTAACCAAATAATTGCATTTTCTACGAAAATAGTTGAATTTTTAACAAAAAATATTGTTTTCCAACAAAAAAGGTAATTTTTCATCAAATGTTTTAATTTTTGACTCTAGAATCGAACGTTTTACGCTCACCCCGAAAGGAAATTGTCCTAATGATATAATAATAATAAATAGTTTAATTTTCTACTATATTGTTGAATTTTAAAGCCAAGAAGATGATTTCTCTACTCTACTTTTGCAGATCAAAAACTAATTTTTACACAACTTTATTCATATCTGGCGAGTGGTAGTTTTAAACTTTTCATTTCGAATGATGTTTTCCGAATACCACTTCTGGAAGATTTAAAATTTCCTAGGACCAACAGGGAATTTCTTCGACAATTTTCAATATCAGGGTGGAAGAAAAATTAAAATTGTACTATGTTAGTTGAGTTTTCAAGTAAAACATTTCACTTTTCAACTAAATAGTTGGACTTTTAACAAAAAAGATCAATTTTTTACCAAGACAATTAATTTTCTTCGAAAAAAAGATGAATTTTCAACAAAATACGTGAAATTTCAGCTGAAAAATATACATTTTCAACCAAATTGTTAAATTTTCAACTAGAAAAAGATCAGTTTTCAACAAAAAAGCAAGAGTTTGATTTTCAATTTAAAAAATTATTTTTCAACCAAAGAGATGATATTTCAACTAAAATAGTTAAATTTTAAGTTGAAAAAATAATTTTCAACTAAAATGATGAATCTTCAAAAAAAATGTATTTTCAACACAGGAGTTAAACTTTTAACTATCTTGTTGAATTTTCAACTATAAAGGTGAATTTTCAAAAAAAAAGATTAATTTTCAACCAAGAAGATTAATTTTCCACCAAAAAGTCGAATTTTTAACAAATAACATGAGTTTTCAAGTGAATTTTCAACTAAAAGAGATCAATTTTACACCAAAAATGGAATAGTTAAATTTTCAGTTAAAAAAACTAATTCTCAACCATGGAGATGAATTTTCAACTAAAATTAGGAATCTTCTACAGTTGAATGAATTTTTAACAAAGAATTTGAGTTTTCAACCGATTGGTAGAATTGTTAAACCAAAAAGTGAATTTTTAACAAAAAAGATTAATTTTCTACCAAAAAAGGAGAATAATCAATAAAATAGTTAAATTTCAAACTAAACAGTTGCATGTTGTACGAAAGTAGGTAAAATTTTTGCCAGAAAAGATGAATTTTCGAACCAAAAAGACGAATTTTGAACCAAATTGTTGAATTTCGAAGCTAAAAATGTGAATTTTCTACAAAATATTTGAATTTTCATCCCAAAAATATGGATTTTCAACAAAGAATTAAATTTTTAACAAAACTGTAGGATTTTAACTAAGTATAACTACATTTCGACCGAAAATATTTGGATTTTCAGCTAAAGAAATGAGTTCTCAAGTAAAATGATGAATCTTCAACTACGATAGTTAAGTTTAAAAAAATCGAATATTCAACTCGGGAAACTAATGTTTTTCTTTCTAAAAGTGTTTCTATAGTTTTATCTATTTCCTAGGACCAACAAGGAGTGTTTTATAAAATTCGCAGTTTCTGGATGGGAGAAAAATGTCAGATTTCCTATATTTGACTACAAATGGCTATGGCTCTGGAAATTATTGCTTTACCTTCAAAAAGTCTTCCTTTAGATTAACGTAATTTGAGAATTTGATGATGAATTTGGTGATGAATGACTGACGAAACAAGTATATCGAAGTAAAGTAAATGGTGTCGTACCCAGAGGCAAACCGAGGTAAGAATAGTTGGAATGCCTGAGTAAGGCCCTAATTCGAAAAGATGTAAAAAACCATAAAAACATAAGAGCTTGCATGAGGAGATACATGGAGGTAAAGGAAGCTAGAGGTATGCCAGTATAAAAAAGTGTGGCGACAAATAGTTGATAAGAAATGCATGATGAAGGGTGTCAGTGGAGTGAATGACGCCTGAAACGAAAGACCTCGGACACTAATGGACCTGAGTAGAGAGCTTTACATGGTGACTTTGTGAAGCTCTTCGCCCGCGCTGATTGCTAGAGAGATTGATCAGGATCTGGGTCGGATCCATCCACCTATACAAAAAATAATAATTCACTCAATCAGTTGTACAATGTTTCTCTAAAGAGGTTTTTTGCTTCTCCTATAAAATTACGTTGATTGGACTTAGCATCCATTAGCTTTCTCCAATGGGATCCCAATATGATTCCAAATGTAAATATTGATAAACAAATCTAATGGAATTTTTCCAGTAAGTTTTCCTATATTTGGATTTGTAAGCTTAAAGAAAAGTTGGTACTTCAGTGATTTTTCTCATACTCGGCACTTTATTCCTTATCCTAATTTTATCCCAATGGGACTTTTTTTCTACTCGGACTCATACAATTTCCTACACAATTGTGCGAAAGTTGTACACGATTTTTCTGAGTATTCAGCCAAGTAAAGTTTTTCTCTCTATTGATTTGTTCATTTCGCTCGTTCCCCATTTAACTTCCCTTCTCAGAAAGCTTTCAGCGGCTCGAAGAAAAAGTCTGAGGCGACTTCTACTGAAACTAAATTGCAACTATGTCCACATTGAACTGGCTGTCTCTGATCATAACTGAAATTGTAACCGATCATAAACGAAAGGGTATTTCTAGCAGACTTCGCCCAAGTATTTATATGCGTTTATACACTCTGCACACGCATTAGTGCCATAATTCATATTCAGAGGCTCTCGTGTCTATTCAAAGGCAGAATGATGTAGCACAACTTACACGAAAGGTTATAAATAACTTCTTACAACTTCCATCCTTGAGTGCCAGTCAAACTTTATTCAATTTTTCATAACAATCCTTTTCAAATTCATATCAGCATTCACTAAAATGTATTTCCTAACATGTGATCGAATAAGTGGTCCTCTCGTCGACAGGTGCCCAGTCATCGGCAACATTTGGGAATATTTTCAAGTTGTACGAGAATACTTTTGGGTATTTGTTACCACATACAAAAATTTGTCTAATGAAATCTTATCACATCAACTACACTGTTATAAAAATCTGTACTAGATTTAGTATACATGTAATGGAAGCAAGAATGCACAACATGAAATTAAATTTAGTATACCAGCGTACATTAAATTTAGTATATACATATACTGAATTGAGTATGCACGTACATGAAATTCAGTATATGTGTATACTAAATTCAGTATAAATGTATACGAAATTTAGTATACGCATATACTAAGTTCAGTATACGCGTTCCGTTTCGCGTGGGTTCCATCTTCATCATCTGTAAACATGATAAGATGAAAAATGAAATTGAAGAACAAAGTTTTAATTTTCAAATAATCATATGGTTAAGCTACATTTCCGTTAATAAATTGAACATAAGTTTTAAAGAGAAGACTTCGCATATCCTCGCAGAAAGAAACCGAACATTTTCGCATTAGAAAGAACTCAAACAAATGCCACCGGTCACGTTGCCCAACTCGCGTAAATCAAAACACGCTTACGCAGCTGAATATAGTAAACACGTATATTAATTTTGGTGTACAGAAACCATGAAATTCATATACGTGAAAGAAACTTACGGTATAATGAATTTAGTATACATATAACTTCATAAAAGAAATTTAGTATACGTAAGTATATTAAAATTACAAAGTGTAATGAATTTAGTAAACATATAGGAAATTTAATATGCCGGTGTATACCAAAATTTCAAACATTTCTAACAGTGTATGAGGTGGGTGAACACCAGGGTAGCTCAAAAAAATATTTTTTTCCATAACCACCTTATTTTCTTTTATTAGGTGAATAAATAATTTGTATAGTGGACCGAAAACCAAACTTCAGAGAACGGTAATAAGGTCTATATGGCTTAGTTTCTATATTTATTATATACAGAATAGAATCTTTTTTTCAAATAGAAAACATTATTTGTAATAAAAAAAAGTTTAACACTTACGGAAAAAATTATTTTAACAATGTTTCTAGCAACTGAATTCTTCTTACAATGGCTTCTTACTCATAAAAAAAATCTTTGAATTTTAATAAATTATTGGTTAGTCTTTGGGGAAATCATTCTTTACAGCTTTGCTTTTTTCAATTTCGAATGTACATTTTTGAGTGGCTGAAATCGTTAATTGAAACAATTCCTAAACAAAGGAAACATTTTTTAAGCAAAGAACTATTTTTGAAGATTATTCACTTATTTTTTAAATTGGGAAAAGTAGAGCTGCAGAGAATATTTTGTTCCGAAAAATAAGCTATGATTGATTAAAATTCAAAAAACAAATTTAAATTGGTGAAAAGAGTTCGTAAGAAAAAATTAAATTCGAAAAACTAGTGTCAAAATAATTATTTGTAGTAAGTTTTCAACTTTTTACACAAAAATAATGTTTTTTTTTTCATAGGACATGAATGATAATAATATTTCAATTCTTAAAATCATACAAAAATTGTTCCTCACAGAGGCCTGATTTTTGGCATAACTGCCTTAAAAGCGAACTAAATCAATAATACCCAACAAGAAAATTCAACTATTTTTGCTCAAAAGTTAATTCGTTTTGGTTAAAAATGCAACTATTTTATTCAAAAGTTGTATCTTTTTTGTTGAAAACTCAATTTTCGTGATTGATAATTCAACTGTCTTCTAAAAAATTCGTCTTTTTGACTTGAAAATTCAACTATTTGGTTCGAAATGCTACTGTTTGTGGCCTAATTTTATTTTATTTTTTTGAAAATTCGACCATTTGGTTAAAAATTCTACTTTGTAGGTTAAAAATTCAATTATTTTGTTGAAAATTCGCCTCTTTTTATTGAAATTTTCCTCATTTGGTTTTTAATAATACTTTTTGTTTAAAAATTAATTCTTTCTTTAAGATTAAACTATTTGCTTGAAAATTATATTTTTTGTTGAAAATTTACCTTTTCAGATTGAAAATTCAACTATTTTGGTAGAAAATATGTCTGTTTAGCTAGAAAATTCATACTTTATGGTACAAAAGTAAACTTTTTTGTTGAAAATTCATCATTCTTGGTTGAAAATAATCTTTTGCGTTAAAAATTCTACCGCTTTCTAAAAGTTTGTCTTTCTGGCTGAAAAATTAAATTGTTTTGTTACAAATTGAACTATTTTGTTAAAAATTGAACTGTTTTGTTAAAAATTGAACTATTTTGATTTAAATTTCAACTATTTGGTTGTAAATGCAGCTGTCCGTTTAAAAATTATTTTTGTTATGGTGGACAATTCATCTTTATTGGTCGATAATGATCTTTTTTGTTGAAAATTTGATTATTCGGTGAAAAATTCACCTCTTTTTATTGAAAGTTCAACTATTTGGTTGTTCATGCTTCTTTTTCCTTGAAAATTAATTAGTTTTTAAAGATTCAACTATTTGGTTGAAAATTACATTTTTCGTTGAAAATTTACCTCTTCAGATTGAAACTTCAACTGTTTTGGTAGAAAAGTAGCCTTTTTTTGTTAAAAATTCTACTGTCTTGTAAAAGTATATCTTTTCTGACTTGAAAATTCAACTGTTTGGTTAAAAATTTGACTACTTTGTTGTAAATGCATCACTATTGATTAAAAGTTCAACTATTTGGTTGTAAATGCGACTGTTTCGCTGAAATTTTTTTGTTTAATTCATCTTTCTTGGTACATAATCATCTTTTTTGTTAAGCATTAACCTTTACCTATTGATAATTCAATAGTCTTCTGGAAAATTCGTCTTTTTGACTTGAAAATTCAACTACTTATTTCAAAATGCAACTGTTTGTGGCTTAATTTTAATATTTTTTGTATCAAAGTTTGACCAGTTGGTTGAAAATTCAGCTAATTGGTCAAAATTTCAATAATTTTTTGAAAAGGTCATCTGTTGTGGTCGAAAATCCAACTATTTGGCTAATAATTCAACTATTTTGTTAAAAATTCAGCTCTTTTTATTACTTTTTGGTTGAAAATTAACTATTTTTTAAATATTCGACTATTTGGTTGAAAATTGTATTTTTTGTTGAAAAATCACCTTTTCAGGCTTTGAAATTCAACTATTTCGTTGAAAATTCAACTCTTTTCTTAGAAAATTAAATATTTATTTATTATTTTCATTTATTATTATATATTATTATATTTGTTCGTATTATGTATTTATTCAATTATTTATTTGTTATATTCCGTTTGTTTAACTAAAGTTTGTGAAATTGATACTTTATTATTTTGAATGTTTCCTTGTGAGATCATGTTTTTTTTTAAGCCTTTAGAGTTAAACCTATTATGATTAGAAGGTTTCCATTATATAACTTATTTATTATTAACCGATTGAATGACAAATTATGAATAAAAGTTTTTTAAAGCTTTAATTTGAAAAGTTAAGAATTCAGAAGAGTTCCATTTTGGCTGCTTTAATTTGCAGATTAGTTTTGATTAATTCAAATGAAAAAATCTTAAGCTGTAACAATTTGAAGTTTTCAATTTCAAGGACCAGGAAAAATTTTTGCAAACCGGGAAAAACCGGGAAATGACGGGGAACCTTTTCCGACGATAAAAGTGGCCTCCCTGATAATCCTACTAATTTACATAAGAAAGAAGCTTTATTTACAATTAGTATTCTATTCTACAGCCTCTACTTAAACTAATTGTATACACTTTACTTTATCTGCATATCAATTGATATTCCTTGTAACTCAAAAAAAATCTCTAATCGTGAGTTGAATAAAAAAAATTCCTCCTTGGAATTTATGTAATTTAACTTCCGTCACCATCTGTAATCTGTATGCAGTTGAAAACAAAATGCTACGAAAGGTGCTGCAGAAGTATGAACTTCCTTTCCAAGTCCTATAGTCCATTAATTCCTCATTCTTTCAACACAAAATGCATTAAGTAGAGAAGGTACATTTACACCATTTACAAAACGCCTTGTCCCACACCAGAAGCTTTTGCATCCAGAATCGATTTTCAGCTTACAATGAGAGTGTTGCCAGAGGGACAATTTTCTCTCTCATTTTTTTCATCGTTGCGTCTCCTTTCTCTTATTCTCTAAATCCTCTTTCTTTGGTCTCATTTCCCCCTTTTACCCCAACCCATTTTTACCCCAACCCATTCTTACCCCAACCCATTTCATCATCATGCAGAATATGAAGTGTGCGTCTCCGCATCTTTGTCAGAATTCACAATAGGAGCAATAGGGTCACGCCATTCATTGTCATACTGCCTGAGATTTCTTAGATCAGGTCAGAGGATTTTAATTTTTGTTTGTAAGAAGAATTTGATTTAATTAAATTAAAAATACTTAAGGTTTGTTTTCAAAAGTTGCGAAATTTGGACTATTCCTTTTTTTATTGGAACTTTAAAAAACAACTGAAGTATACTTTTTTATATTCACAACCAAAATAGAAGGAAACCACTGCAAAGTAGTTTGGGCACGTTCATTAGGGGCCGTTCATAACCTACGTTAACAATTTTGGGCTATTTTTGGCCCCCGGTTCCCCTTCGTTGACGAACGTAGTTCGGTCTTCACCCTCCGCCCCCACTAACCCACCACCCACCCAAGGAGAAGTAACTTAGATCAAAGTTCTCAGATAACAGAAAGAATAGGGTAATTTTTCACGAAAATAGGGGAATAATAGGGGAATATATTCTTTTAAATAAAATTAATGCTTACACCATATTGAATTTAATGTGAAAAATTAAAATTTCCAAGATTTAAAGTTGAAATATATTGCATTTTTAACAAAATATAGTTGTCTTTTGAACAAAATAGATTTTCTGCAAAAAGAGATGAATTTTCGACACAAAAAGACGAATTTTCAACAACAAAACATTCGTTTTTGAACAAACAGTTGCATTAACAACCAAGCTGTTAAATGTGCAAGGCAAAAAATGATTTTTCAACAAAATAATTAAATTTTTAATCCAATAGTTGAATTTTCAACCCAAATGAAATTTTTGTTGGAAAACATTTAAATTTTCGGCAAAAATGTTCATTTTTAACCGAGAAAGATGAATTTTCTACCATAAAAGATAAATTTTCAATCTAAAAGGTGGAATTTTTAACAAAACAGTTGAATTTTCAACCAAAAGAGATGGCTTTATCAAAATAGTTAAATTTTCAACCTACAAAGATGCATTTCAATCAAAGTGTCTAATTTTCAAACAAAAAATATTAAAATTCATGATAAAAAACACTGGAATTTTAAACCAAATAGACCAATTTTTTGTATAATACAGTTGAATTTTCGACCAAAAAAGGTACATTTTTAGCTAACTTTTCGACTAATAGTTGATTTTTCAACTAAGAAAGATATTTTTTGAACCAAAAATTGGATCATCAAATTTTTAGTTTAAAAACCTAATTTAAAAAAAATGAAGTTTGAACAAGTTTAATTCAATCAGAAACAAAAAAATTTTAACAACAACAAAATAAAATTTTAAATAAAGAGTCTCATTAACAATCAAACAGCTGAACTTTCAAAAGAAACAAAAGAATTTTAAACCAGGAAAGATGACTTTTCTACCATCAAATATGACTTTTCAATCCAGAAAGACGAATTTTTAACAAAACAGTTGAATTTTCAACAAAATAAGATGACTTGATCAAATAGTTAAATTTTTGATCTACAAAGATGCATTCTAAACAAATTATCGAATTTTTAAACAAAAAAAATTAAAATTCATTTAAAAAAAAACAGTGGAATTTTTAAGCCAAGAAGACACATTTTTTAGGATACAGTGGATTTGACGACCAAAAAAAGATGAATTTCTAACAAAAAAGTTTATTTTAAACAAGAAAGGTGACTTTTCTACCATAGAAGATTAATTCTCTACCAAAAGACGAATCTTAAACGAGTTGAATATTACCAACAAAAAAACGAATCTTCAACCTTAAACAATAATATTGAATTTTCAATCAAGAAAGATGATTTTTAAAGCAGATAGTTGAATTTTCAACTAAAAAAGATATTTCTTGAACCAAAAATGGTACCGTCAAATTTTCAGTTCAAAAAATTAATTTTCAACAAAAAACGTATTTTCAACAAGTTGAATTCTACCAATAAAGACGAAGTTTCAACCCAATACGTGAATCCTCAACCAAAAAGATGGATTAAAAACAAACAAGATTATTATTCTAATCAAAAATACGAATTTAGTAAAAAAATACATGAAATTTCTACCAAATAGCTGAATTTTCAACTAAAAAAGATATTTTTTGAACCAAAACTGGAATCGACAAATTTTCAGTTTAAAAAGTTAATTAAAAAAAAACTAATTTGCAACAAGTTGAATTCAACCAAAAAAAAAAAAGAATTTGTAACCCGATAGGTGAATTCTCTGCAAAAAAGATGAATGTTTAACAAAATAAATAAATTTTCTACCAAACAGTCTATTTTTCAATGTATACAAAATAAATTTCTAAGCAGAAATTGAATAATTACATTTTCTGAAAAAAGAAATAATTTTAAACCAAAAAAAAAGGAATTTTTAACCAAAAAAGATAATTTATCAACCAAATAGTTAAATTTTCAATAAAAAAATTGATTTTCCACCAAGAAGGTTAATTGTCAACCACATAGTTTAATTTCCTATCAAATTTTGAATGTTTAAGCCAAAAAGACGAATTTTCTGCAAACTTTAATTTTCAACCCGAAAATATGAATTTTCAATTAAAACATTTAAGATAAAAATCTCGGTCACTGGATCACATTTCCAGGTATTTGTCGATTTTATCGATTTCCTGGGCAGTATAATAAGATTTTCAAAATCTTTGGTATGGAAAAGAATCTGAATAATCCTCTTGAAAAGCACGTGTGAATGACAAGCCTTATTTATTCACGCATACATTTTCTTCATTATCATATAGATGTGAAGCAGAGAAATATATGGGGTTCCTTATTGAATTCGTCGCTGTAAATAATCTCATGACGTTGAAAAATTATTTTCTCAACAAAATCAAAAGGACGAACACATTTTATTTCCGGATTACAATGTTCATCCTAGAACATTTCTATAAACTAGAAAAAACGCGCACTACGCGCGCGATTATTATTTTTTAGTCTCACGCAAATTTTTAATTTTAACATAAAATTTGTATTGATGCAAAATTTTTTATTTTATAGAATCTATTATCTAAAATAATAGAAAAAATCAAGAACAATATTTCCTATAATAGATGAAAATGTATATCTTATTTTCAAATTAAAATTGTTTAAAATTGTAAATTTGATTTTTGAAGTCTAACGATTTTTGTTGAACACCCGAATATCGGTGAAAACTGCTAAGATAATATATTAACGGTCAAATTTTGTCCATATTTTTTCAATTCAAATGATTTTTTATCAAAAATAGTAAATTTCGGTAAAAAAACACTAACATAACATTTGTTTACAATCGTAAGTCTTTTTGTGAAACCTTATCAAAAAGACGAAGTTTCAACAAAAAAAGATTTTCAATCAAGAAAAAAAAAGTGTCAGGCAAATTATAATTTGAAGAGAAAAATAATTTTTAATACAAAATAAAAATTTAGAATAAATATTTATTTTTTAAGTTTCTCTGTTTATTTGCTTCATGGGTACATAAATATAATTTTTCTAAGTTTGTCGAGAAAATTTTAAAAGAATTTTCAAGATTTCAGTTATGTCGAATAAGTATCTAAAAAATTTCCAAAACATTTTTTTCTTTTCTTTTACAGGACATCTCAGGATTTTCATAAATCTTTCAATGTTTCAAAATATTTGTATTCTCATAAAACTTCTAAAATTCCTGAAAATATTTTAAACTGCCTCGAATTATCTATAAAATGGTCTTAAGATCTTACAGATTCTTTTGGACAATTTTGGAAATCTTTTGGAGTGTTCTGAAATTTTTTTTAATATTCTCCTAAAATAAACTTCGCAGAATAAAAAATCGTTTAAAATTATCCCGGAAATTTGAAGATAATTTCTGTATTCTCTTGAAACATTTCAAAATTCTTAAAAAGTTTCAAATTTAATTATTTTTGTATGTTTTCAAAAGTTTAAAATATCTCTTAAGCGTATTCCATTCTTCCTAAAACTGTGTAATCTAGCCAAATTGCAAAATGTTAAAAATATTTTTAAATATTATCTTAAAATTAAGATTCCAAATTAAAAAATCATTGTTAATTTCCCCTGGAATACTAAGAAAGAAATGTTATTATCGTAAAACCTTTCAAAATAAAAAAAAACTTCAACATTTTATTTCAAAATCTTCAAAAATCTATATTTTATTAAAAGTTTGTTGTCTATTCAGAACTTCCTAGGCTTTGAAATATCTTTTGAAATTATTCCTAAAAAATGTTTAAATCCTGAAAAAAAATTGATTTAAAATCTTTCAGATTCTTTTTCGACATATTTTAAAATATTCCAAGCTTAAAATTAATCTTTTAAATTAATCGTTTAAAATCTTTAAAAAAGTGTTTTGATTTCCTGAAACCTTTCGAACTTCTCAAAAAGCTTCAACATTTTTTCGAAATTTTTCCAAAATTGATATATTGTTCTAAATTTTTTAAAATCTTTACAAATTTCGAATTATTCTTTTAACAATATAAATATCTTTAACAAAAATTCGAATTTTTCCAAAACTGTTCTTAAAATTAAAAAAAAAAAAATTTTAATTACCTTCAAATCTTCCAGATTCTGTTTTGACAATTTTGGAATTCTTTTGAAATGTTTTAAAATCTTTTTCAACATTCTCTTTAAATTAATTTTTCAAGATGAAAGACCAGTTTAAATTATCCCGTGAATTTAAAAAAAATTTTGTCAATATCTTGAGACCTTTCAAAATGCTTTAAAAGCTTCAAAATTTTGACTTCCTAATATTGACAAATTTACGTTTTTTAAACTCTTAAAAATATTTTTATGTGTTTAATTAATTAATAATCTCTTGAAATTACTCGAAGTTTTCATAAGACTTTATAATCTTGCTAATCGAAAAATTTAGATTTAAAATCTTCCACATTCTTTTTGAAATTTAAGGAAGTAATTTAAGATGTTTTGAAATCTTTGTCAATTTTCTCTCAAAATTCATTTTTCAAAATAAAATATCAGTATACTTTACACATTAAATTTTGTATATCGAACTGCTGGACACTTTAATCTTACGTTTTTCATAATCCAGAAATTTTCAGACATTTTTTTAAACGGGGAAAAAATTAAAGCTCTATCCAATCATGAACGCGAGTTTGTGGAGAACAATAGTTTCGAGATAATTTCGAGATAATAATCGAAACTGGCGCCATGCACTTTTTAATAATTAGACAGTTTATAAAATCTTAATAAAAAAATTGATGAATCGTTTATTGTTTAAGAGAGAATTGATATTTGTTTATAAAAGTAAACTTCTCAAATTACTCATAACTTTATGTACTTTTTTCACAAATCCAAGAAGATATGATTGGATTATGATGGAAGATTACTGCCTGCAATTAAAAGGCTGCGTTTGAAATGGACTCAGTCTAATTGCGATTTTACTGAGTCCATAAAAAGTATTTCTATAAAATTATTAGTTTCTACCCCAGCATAATAAAAAGTGCTTTGAAAATCTCGGCTCTTGAACTGAATTACTAAAAATGGTCGTAAACAATCCACGCTAAAGTGGCACCCCAGCGTTTTTTATAATCGAGCAAGGGGCTGTTAGAGGAAATGCCTTTCGGATGGTAGAAGGGCAAAAGCACCATCGACGAGGGCGTCAAGGGGGATGGTAAGTTGTCTCTCTCGCAAAATGCGACAATAGCAGGTCCCATTTTCGTCATTGTCCTGGCGTTATGAAGTGAAAAATGAAAGATAGCGATTTTCTTAATGTGCACTCGAAGGTAATCCAGAAGGTACAAAATCCTTTTTCCTATTTCGCGCCTTTTACTCATCCCCTTAATACCTTTCACACCCTCCTTCGATCTCTTTTTATTATTATTTTTCCTTTTTTTATATAAATATATCAAATTCTGCGCAATCACGCGAACACGTACCGCGAAATAGATGGAGTGTAGGGTACTTTACAAAATTTTCAGAGAGCCTCTTGCAATGGATAGAGAAAACAATTTATAGCTTAACCAATTATTTTTATCTTTTATCTGGCTACAAATATCATTTAAAAGGAACCAGTAATATTGCCGGGTTCACCATCCGTCCCCTTTTTTACCTCATCAGATTTTTCCCCTATTTCCCTTTTTCTTCCTTTTTATAAAGTTTTGATTTATTATTTAAGAATCATAAATAGGAATACAAGGCACTAGAAAACATGACGCTTTACAAGAGATTCTTGAAATATTTCGTAAGCAGGCATTTCATAATTATTCCCCTATTTTCGAGAGAAGATAGGGTAATGAAATCTTTTAAATATAAACATTGACTATCACGCTTCAAATTTGTAATGTTTTTAGTTTAAAAAATTGCATTTTCAACCAAATATATGAATTTTTAATCGGATAGTTCCATTTTTAAACAAATAATTGAAGTTTTAATCAAAAGACGAGTTTTCAACCAAGAGGAATAATTTTTTAACAAAGAAGATCAATTTTCAACAAAAGAGATGAATTTTCAACCAAAATAAAGAATCTTCATCCATAAAAAATTAATTTTGAACAAAGTAGTTCAACTTTTAACCATCTAGTTTATTATTCAACCAAAAAAGATGAATTCTCGACAAAAAATGTAGTAGTTGATATTTCAACCAACAAAGAATTTAATTTTAAATAAGAAACCGATAATTTCTTCCAAAAAAGTCTCATTTTCAACAAAATAGTTGATTTTTCAACCAAAAAATATTTTTCACTCAAGGAAGGAAAAAAATTTCAATCAAATTGTTGATATTTTAACAAAACAGTTTTACTTCCAACCAAACAGATGGATTTTTCAATTAAAATAATCAATCTTTAAAAAAAAAAGTAAATTTAACAAAGTAGTTTATTAACCAATTAGTTGATTTTTCAACCAAAGTGACGAATTTTCATCCAAGAAGATTAATTTTCTACCGAAAACGACAAATTTTCTATAAAAGAAATTAATTTTCAACTGAAGTGATGAATTTTCAACAACAAAAAGTTCTTTTTTAAGAAATTATTTCAACTTTCAACGAAGAAATTGAATTTTCAAGCAAAAAAGATGAACTCTTAACAAAAAATGTAAAAGGTGATATTACAACTAACAAAGATTTCAATTTTAAATAATAAACATTTACATTCATCCAAAAAAGTCAAATTATCAACAAAATAATTGATTTTCAATCAAGAAAAATTTTCTATTTGAGAAAGAAAGAAATTTCAAGCAAATAATTGTTGAATTTTCAACCATGAAGATTAATTTTTAACCCATAAAGACGAATTTCTAACAAAACAGTTTAACTTTCAACCAAAGAGATGAATTTTCATTTAATATAATGAATCTTCAACCAAAAAATAAAATTTTTAACAAAGTAGTTGAACTTTTAACATAATAGTTGAATTTTCAACCGAAAGTGACGAATTTTCAACAAAACACTTTAATTTTTCACTAACGTAATTAATCTTGAACCAAAAAATAGAATTTTGAACAAAGTAATTCAACTTTTAACCAAATATAGTGGAATTTTCAATCTAAAAATGAATTTTCTACTAAAAAGGAAACATTTTCTACAAACAACGACTAATTTTAAGCATAAAATATTCTAAAAATATTTGTATTTTAAATAAAAAACAATTAAATTAATATCAGAAAAATCTAATTTTTAACAAAATAGAACATTTTCCAACCAAAAAAGATTTTTTAGTCAAGAAAGACAAAAATTTCAAACTGTTGAATTTTTAACCAAAGTGATGAATTTTCAACTACGATAATGAATCTTCAATCAAAAAAATTAAATTTTCAACAAAATGGTTCAACTTTGAACCAAATAGTTGAATTTTCAACAACAACAAAATTAATTTTCATCCTAGAAGATTGATTTTCAACCCAAGAAGACCAATTTTCAACCAAAAGGACGAATTTTCATCCCAGAAGATTAATTTTCTTCCGAAAACGATGAATTTTCAATAAAGGAAATTAATTTTGAACTGAAGTGATGAATCTTCAACCAAAAAAAGTTATTTATAAGAAACTATTTCAACTTTTAACCAAGTAATTGAATTTTCATGCAAAAAATATGAACTCTTGACAAAAAAATGTAAAAGGTGATATTTCGTCAACAAAGATTTTAATTTCAAATAATAAACATTTACATTCGTCCAAAAAATCAAATTATCAACAAAATAGTTGATTTTCAATCAAGAAAAATTTTCCAGTCAAGAAAGAAAGAAATTTCAAGCAAATAATTGTTGAATTTTCAACCAAGAACATTAATTTTTAGCCCAAAAAGACGAATTTCTAAGAAAACAGTTTAATTTTCAACCAAAGTGATGAATTTTCATTGAATATGATGAATCTTCAACCAAAAAATTAAATTTTTAACAAATTAGTTGAACTTTTAACATAATAGTTGAATTTTCAACCGAAAGCGACGAATTTTCAACAAAAAATTTTAATTTTCAACTAACGTAATTAATCTTGAACCAAAAAATTGAATTTTTAACAAAGTAACAAAACGTTTATCCAAATAGTGGAATTTTCAATCAAAAAGATGAATTTTCTACTAAAAAGGAAAAATTTTCTACCAAAAAAGACTAATTTTAAGCAAAAAATATTCTGAAAATATTTTAATTTTAATTAAAAAACAGTTTAATTAATCTAAAAAAAATCGAATTTTCAACAAAATAGAGCATTTTTCAATCAAACAAGAGTTTTTAGTCAAGAAAGACCAAAATTTCAAACAATTGAATTTTTAACCAAAGTGATGAATTTTCAACTGCAATAATGAATCTTCAATTTAAAAAATTAAATTTTTAACAAAATGGTTTAACTTTGAACCAAATAGTTGAATTTTTAACAAAAAAATGTATTTCCATCCTAGAAGATTGATTTTCAACCCAAGAAGACGAATTTTCAACCAAAGAGATGAATTTTCAACTAGAGTAATGAATCATCAACCAAAAAAATTAATTTGTAACAAAGTGGTCAACTTTTAACTAAGTAGTTGAATGAATGTGTATTTTCGGTAAACAATATAATACATTTTTTAAAGCCTATACCAGGTTTTTGATTTCAAAAATAAATTTTAATAATTGCCAACATGTTTTAACTTTAACTTTTTTTTAACTTTTCAAGGTATTTGAAACTTAGATGGAAAAAGAAATCCACTGAAAATTATTCGAAACTTTTTGAATACATCAACAATGGTTTCATTTAAATTCTCTTTCAAAAATTAAAAAAAGAGTGTCTACAATAATATGATTTAGCAACAAGTTTCGTATAATTTTCAGCTGTTTTCCCCCCATATGAGATTGAAGTTTCAAGTACCTTGATAAGGATTCGATATCAAGTCAAAACATTTTGGTAATTAATCAAATTTAATTTTGAACATCAAAAGACCGGTATAGACGTCAAAAAAATTTATTTTTCAAGTAATTGAATTTTTAACAAAGTAGTTTAGTCCTCAACCAAAGTATATGAATTTGCAACCAAACAGTTGTATTTTTAACTAAAAAGGATTAAATTTGAAACCAAAGAGATGAATTTCCTACTAAAACGATGAATCTTTAAAATACTTAATTTTTAAGAAAGTTCTTTAACTTTTAACCAGGTGGTTGAATTGTCAACCAAAAACGATGAATTATTAACAAAAAATTTAATAGTTGATATTTCAAAAAAAAAAATATATTTTTTTCTACAATGCAGTTGAATTTTCAGCCAGAAAATATGAATTTTCAACATAAAGTGTGTGCTGAAAAGAATATACTAAAAAAAATTGATGAGAATAAGAAATCAAAATCTTTCTACTAATAAAAATATATTTAAAGAAATTTAAACATGAGCATTTTTCAATTCTGTTGTTAATATATTTTTCAATCTTTAATATTTTTGAATTTTTTTCTGATGTATTTTTATCGACAGAAAATGAACTTTCGTTTAATATTCACGAGATACCCATATGATGTAACAAGTTTTTAATAATAAATTAAATCCCCTTTTAATCCCCTTTATACCTATAATTGAACTACTGAACCGCTGTGATCGTTAAAATTTGCTGTGACCACAAAATCGTTAAAATAGGAATTTACAGTATAATTTATTTTCACTATTATTATTGATGAATAACATGTTTAAATAGTTGAAACATTTCTTAAACACACAAAGATATTATATCGCTGAAATCAAAATGTTGCTATTCTGAATATGACGCTAATCAAATAGGAATAATTTTAACAGAGATTTGGAATTTATAATTAATTTCACAGTTTCCGTTGAAATTATAAATATTAAAAAGGTGCAATTTAAAAAAAAATAGTTGAAATTAATAGCAGAACTTGTTTTTAAGTTTTTCTACTTTTCCAAAACTTGGATCTAAACTTATATAATTTCTATATGACATTTGAAACTGACGTAGTGACATAGCTCATTCAAAGGTATGAAAATATTGAAAATCTATAAATCGAGAATGCAGTTGGCTGTTTCAAAAACAAAAAATTACTCTTTTTAAATAAATTTTAGTTTTGTGGATTTGATTTTTCAGTATTTTTCTGTTTGAACTATAAATTTTTAGCGTGGATTATGAGAGATCAGCCAACCTGGGGGTTGCCGAAGTTGCCAGGATGCTTGAACTGAGGTGGATTCACGCTAGTCGATTTACGACCGACACTATATCATATTTTAAGGTCGCAAGATCTATTTGTTTCGCCTCCGCGATGAAAACTTTTCGCACTCCATGTGGCACTTGCCAGTTTCCCAAGGAGTTTTGTCATAAGGCGTCGAAAATTTATCTGATAAAGTGCCCCTTGTGTGTTAAGAGGAGAATTTTAGATCAAGCTTTTCAAAAAATAAAAATTTCTATCAAAAAAAAAAAATCGATGGCAAAGCGTTTGAAATTCAAAAAAATGTGTAAAAAGATTCTAAATTTAAAACGTTCCAATTCAAAATATTTCATACATGTCAAATTTTGAAAAAGGACAATAT